>VWZY01007769.1:205008-218319 GCA_013399075.1 Chloroceryle aenea | reverse complement strand
TACCCCTTTTTTTTTTTTTTTTTTTGTCTTTATATATTCTTGGCTATGTGAGACAGCTTCTGAAATTCAGGCTTTATATGACACCAAGAGTGCATGCTGCAGCAGTGTGAGCTCTCTAGTGAAAGTGAACTACAATTTACTAGCCACACCAGGATCCCTTACCCTGCGGTTCCAAGAGCTTTGCTGAGTGATACGGTGGCAACTCCTAAAGCAAAGTTGTAACCCAAAGATGTGAAACTATCAAACCAGGCTCTTACCTGTGGAAATCCTGGTTTGTTAAAAGTAAAATCCATTTTACTTTTCCTTTCTGGATTAAGACAGAGATAGGTGATTAAAAGGCATTCTCTCTTGCTCATACGCAAGTGAATTTTGGATGCTACACTTTCCTGTGAGTGCCCTTTCTTGCAGACTTGCTGCTACTCCTTCCTGTAATTACACTGACTTTGTTTGCCAGATGTTCAGTGACAACATTATACTGCTCTAGTCTGTTTTCCAGTTGCTTTATTTGTTCCTAGGACAACTCCTTTCTTGCCTTTTCTTTCAGGGAGGAAATGGACAAAGGGAAAAAAGATCCTTTACAAATGTTTTAAAGTGCAAAAACTCGGACAATGGATTTTGCCTCTCTCTCTGTCTAACTGAAACAATGAAAGTCCTGCACTTTAATCTTCTTAGCCCCAGGGGGCCTTCTAATTATTGCAGCTGTTGCACAGGCTTACACATACTGAGGTCCTCCTTCCCATTCATCTTGGAGGCTCTTTTATGTCCACTAGCTCCTCACTGGAAATGGAAGAGACTTCAACTCTAAGAATAGGTGAAGTTTACCTTTTGGATCAGGGTGAGGAGAACAAAGCATTCTCCAAGTTCCTTTCCAGGATTTACAAATGACCAAAGGCTCTTCTCAGCACTGCAAAAGCTACTTTAAATTGGCAGTGATGTTAACTCTTTAGTCCTGCCTTATTCAGATGTCACAGGGATCTGAAACCTATGCCAGTTAGTGTAGTCTGCCCAGAAATTGTTTGGAAAGGTGTTATGGGGCCCAGGCCAAATAATTCCATGAACTAATCTAACAATTTCACTTGATGACTGAATTGCAGACACCTGGAGTATTTAATTTAGTAATACAAACATAGCCATAGTTTTTCAGGGTGTATTCTTCACTTGTCACTGTTGCCAGACAATGCTGGGTCTACTTGAAGCTGAAATTAATTGTTCTTCAGAAGAAGCACTGTTCATGATGACTTCTGTCAGTGGTTCTGGAAAGGCATTTTATGAAGGTGCTAGTGATCTGTAAGCTTCCAGTTAGTGACTGCAGCTGGTGTGTGACTCCATATTAAATGATGAAACATAGGGATTACCAGTGTTTCCTCTTCTATTTCTATTTTGTTTCTCTGCCTGTAGCTCTGATAAAACTGGTATCTGGTGATTGGGGTTTAACCCACTTGTAAGTAGTTTTCAGATAAGTTATTCTAATTTTATTCTTTGTGAATCACAAGAAGAAAAATGTTTATTTGTATTTATTGGACAGATTCAGACCTTTGATAAATGGCAAAATTTTACAATTTTTCTGACTGAGAAAGTATTTCTAAATATGTGCAACCTCTTGAATCAACATTTTACTAAGTTACTCATATTTCTATTTATTCATAAATTAGCAGACTTCTTCTATCTTTCATCAGTGCTCTAATAACAAAGACTTGTTAAATTTATTATTGGTACAATGCCACCATTTTCCCAAACTGTATTACAGTAAGTTATTTCCTCATCATAAAGTACTCCAATAAAATCATCAGAGAGAAAGAACATTTTATAGTTTATTTTTCTTGCTTTGTAGCCATTCTCTGTAGCCATTCTCTGTAGTGGATGTTTTATGCCGTTGCAATGTTTCAGAAGACATTAGAGTGCAGTAAGTGAGGTTGAATGTTATTTTTCAGGGATCTTTGGGGGATATGCTTTTGATGCAAATCTGTAAAGGACACTGGTGGTAGGGTGGAAGTGATTTTGCAAGGTGGAGTATCTGATTTTGCCATTTTGGAGTTGATGCCCTTTATGGTTTGTTTTAGGCGTACATGTGCAGTGGTTGCTGAATTCAGTGGGAATATAGAAAACAGTGTGTATATAGAAAACAGAATATGGCTTCCAGAGGGATCCTGTCTTAACCAAAACCACCTTTTCCCTAGGCCTCCCTCTCCAAAACTCTGATGTGCTCAAGTAACTCTTGAAATTGTCCAGATTCTTTCCAGAACCGGAAAGACCTGGAATGAAAGCAAGATTTGTTTTGTCTGTATCATTTGCAGTGTGTGCAGGAAAACATCCTTATGAAAAGGACCAACAGCCGTATATTTATAAATTTTGTATTTCTAGTAATCTTTGATGCAAAGGAACAGACATCAGGTTCATCACCAGTTAACAACTCTGCATTAAAAGCACCATTTTTCTGGTGTCCCCATTGGTCATGTGTCTCACTGCAGCTAGCAGACCTCATGCACTCAAGGGATCTCCTACTCACTGTTGGCACTTCTTTGGGCAGTTTCTGCAGCTAGCTGCTTTGGAAAGTCTATAAAAATAGACTTTTAAAGCCCAATAACCCAAGGACTAGATGTGCTTAGTCTGGTCTGCTCATGCAGTTTGACTCACAACTGGATGTGTCGTGTAGGCCTATAAGCCAACACATCAGATAGTGCTGTTAACATTAGCAACCTTGTCTGCAGTGTGATCAGCTGACGAGTACTTGGAACTGGAAGAGTCCAGGTACCTATGTGATAATATTGACATATTTTAGCATTCATTCTCCCTTTTGATCATCATTTTCTGTAATACTGAAATGAAAATGCATATATGGCTTGCTTACTTTTTCCTATATGTACAGGGAATGTACTTTCACCACCCATTAATAACACAAGGTGTTACAGAATTACTAGTAGCAGCCACTAGAGGGGGGGACACATCGTTTATGTGACAGCATATCTCTCAGCTTTTTACTTTTTTTAATTATTTTTTTCAACATTGTGACAATAGCTAGGCAAACTTACTGTATAATGATGGTTGCAGAAATGATGCCAAAGGTGTCACTAATATAATCTGGGTTCTTTTTGTCTTTTCAGGTGTTGTGTTTCACTATCGTGCAGCAACCAGCAGGTATACTCTGAATTTTACACAAGCTCAGCAAACTTGTCTGGACAATGGTGCTGTCATAGCCAGCCCAGAACAACTGAAAGCAGCCTATGAAGATGGATTTGAGCAATGTGATGCTGGCTGGTTGTCTGACCAGACTGTTAGGTGAGACATTTAAATCCTTTCCCCAAATTAATACACATGTATCCCATACAGACTTAATATGCTTACTGTAATAATAAATATGAACATGCTGCATTTCAGGTACCCAATCAGACATCCAAGAATTGGCTGCTTTGGAGATAAAATGGGAAAGAAAGGAGTCAGAACATATGGACGCCGTTTTCCTAACGAAACTTATGACGTGTACTGCTACGTGGAACATATGGAAGGTAAGATAGGTCCATATTTACTCTGCACTGAAAAATTTAAAAGTGACTGGAGATTCTAATGTGGAAATGCAAAGAAATAAGAAATTCTGTGTAAAATAAGTTTGGCTGTTTTGAACATGAAGGGAATTGCTGAATGATGTGAGCCTATAGTTTGTGGTCTAGCAGGCCTTAATTAAAGGCGAATGTGGAGTCTACAAAGAGACAACTCAGGTTTAAAGTTGCTATAGTTAGTGCAGTAGATCTCACAAAAGTTGTTGTTGAAGTATCTTATTTTTTAAGTGTTATAAAAGGATTTTCAAAGAAATGTATTTAATGCTGAGAAACTATGTATACTATATATAAAAAGATGGATATAGTACATGTGCTAAATGTATTACAGTTCATAAAGTATGTAATTAAGGTTTTTGCATGTCCACGGCATCAAAAAGCATTAAAAAGAAGCAAAGAAGCAAAGCCAGTGAGGAGTCTGGGTCTTTTTTAGTAAAATTTCTTGCAATTCCATAGTACAACTACAGTCTTTGCAAAAGACGCTAATAAAGCAGCTCTAATGCAGCAGTGTGATCATGATTCTGCCACATGGTGACTATTAACCATAGATTACATTGTGAAACATGGTTAAGTTCTATGATGAATCAAAGAGCTTGATGGTAAAGAGAAAAGATGGTAAATTTTTCTGTGATTGGTCAGTTTTAGTATACACAAATCTGTATTACAGGTGTGATGATGTAATAATTAATTCCTTACAGACTCTCTTTTGGAAGTGAATTTAACTATATCCTTCCAGTGGGCCTATAGATATGTTCTAGACACCAGATATCCTTATGCGTAGACATTACTGTGTCTAGCTAAATACGTGTACTTAAAATATAAATGCAGAAATAGCCTTTCCTCTAGCCTATTTTTTTTGGCTTTGTGGTGGTTATGCACATGGGAACTTCATTGTGGTACAGAAATACTTTGCAACCAGGACCAAAGTATGCTTTCCACTTATTGCAGTGGTTTGTGTCACATTTCTTCTGTCCTGACAGGTTTTCATTCCATACCAGTTTCACTGTTCCTTTCTAGAAAAATACTTACAGTTCATAATTCAATATCTTTTGAGGTGAACCTTGACCAATGTGCATGTAGCTTTGTGCTTCTGAAGTCAGCAGAAAGTGAATACACCATGGCTTTGAGTAGCTTGTCTTTGTATGCATACACATATCCGTGACAAGAAATTGCAATATTAAGGTGCTCAGTGTCTGTATTCTATCTTAAAGTTNTTAGTGCCATGATATAGTAATTGGAGTTGGATCAGGGGTTGGACTCGATGATCTTGGAGGTCTTTTCCAACCCAATCTATTCTATGATTCTATGATTCTATGAAAGCAGAAATATAATCATGCAAAGTTTTCTCCTGTTGATGACTTGTAGAGACATTAGTTACTTAAATCAGTATATAATTTTTCTTTCATTTTTCATATACTCATCTTAGAGAATTATAAAATATGAGCAATACAAAGTCTTGTAAAGGTTCAAAAAACATATAGGTCTGGGAACTGAGAAAGCTAGGTGATAAAATTTTCTAAGTGCTCAGCATTGCCTTAGTTTTATTTATGTTCCACCCATGTTTGTCAGTGAGCAGCACATCTGAACACCTGGAGTTTATTACATTGATCCTCCATCAATCCTTGATGGGGTTGAATTCCAAATCAAGGCTTTCAAATTCAATTTAGATCTTTCCTAGCTTACATAAAGAAGTTCTGATTAATCTGTATCATTCCTGGACAAAGAGCCTTGTTCTTTTCCCTCGTAAGAACAGAGAAGTATAACTAATATGGAGAAGCTTATCTCAGATGTATGGGAGCCAGCAATTTCTCAGGGTCAAAAATTCTCACTGAGCTTTTAAAAACAAAAATTAAAAAAAGTCAAAACTGAAGCCTACTTCACTGAGGCTAATGTCCTGTGCTCAGAATAGCTTGGAACTAGGCCAGGAGGTCCAAAGAAGTAGCAGCAACAGTGCAATCGTCTTTCGTGAAGATTCACATGCATAGGTTTTCAATTTCTCGTGAGCACAAATTGATTCTGCTTCGTTACAGTTTTCATTTACCAAGATTTATGAGCTGGCTTTCCTCTCTGGATAGCTATACATTGCTGTCCTATTGTTGTGGATGATGATACATTGAAACATATGCATGTCTTTGTGGCCTATCAGCTGGACTGTGGTAATATGATCTGCTTGGATATGAATCCTTCAGCATTTGAGAAATACAAGCTAGTACTGAATATTAGGGAGATTTGCTCTATCAACCCAGGTAACAATAAGCACATTCATTTTACCTTCTTTCTTGCACAGTATCTTCCTGTGAAAAACTGATTAAAGCAAATGCAGAGTTTATCTTAAACACTCCAGTCTGAGGCAAGGCTTAAAGACTTACAAGGACAAGACCTACAAGGGTCTTGTAGGTCTGACTTGAAGACTCCAGCATCCATTGAAACTATCCGTGAGCACTCCATCTTAGTCTGGTACATATTGTACACATTTTCTTTTCCACTGAAACAGGGTGATAAGCGACAGCTGCATGTTTTGTTGTGTTAACAGATAATGGCATTGCCACCAGAAGCACTTCACTTTGGTAGTAAACTAAATCTGAGAAGACAGGGGAATTTCCTTTAGAGTTTTACTATTGACTTCAGAAGAGCAGAGTCATGTTAACACTGAGCACACATCAAAACTCATCCTTAAGATATTTATGTAGCAGGAAGGGTTTGAATATGGTGTGAAGAGGTGACTGCTGTAGCTGAGGTAATTGCCAATTAGCTGTGCAACAGCTTCCCTGAATAGGGATTGATTTTTTTTTTTAATTATTTTCATCAATCTTAATGTTGGATTATTATAACAAAGATACTTTCTCCCCATTTTGTTGTTTTTTTTTTTTTCCCCTCGTATTTTCTCAGAAGTTTTCAAATGACCTAGAGGCTTAAAATAACTTCTAAGAGTCAGAAGGAGTGATGGTTTTATGGATATAGGGTATAGATGTGGTATAGGCATGTTATACTGACAGGCAGAGAAGTTAATTTATTCTGTTTGGATGAAGAGAAACAGATGCATATTAGGAAGACACAGTACCACATCATTGTACAGTGTAGGATAAATTATTCTTCAGTGCCTTCATAGAAACCTGAGCCTCTGAGCCAGATGTCATTTTTAAGAGGGGACTAAGGAGCTAAAATGGCTTTGTCTATATAACAGAAGCAGTTTCTGTAAGAACAAAGGTTAATTTCAAATGCAGACTTTGTCTGAAGTTAGATAGCATCAATAAGATTACGCTTTGGAACTACTCATCCACAGAAAGTTAGCTAAAATGTCAATGGAAGTCATTGGAAAGCAAATGCTATCAGAGAAATACATCCCATGTTTTCTGTACTGTTACACAGCCATACATTGGTAGAAGACTTACAGTTCAAGCTTTTTTAGCTCATGCCAAATTTCTGATGACACCGTCTACCAAAAACTGATTCTGAAGGTACAACCTTTCCTTTGTAATGGGTACTCTCAACACTTTATTAATAACAAAGGACATTCATGATCCTTAATACACTGCAGAACTTGCTTAAACATGATCTTTTCCATGGGAAATTGAGTGTTCATATCTGCATAGCCTATTCTGATTCAAAGCCAAATCTGTTAGAAATAGGTCCTTATTTGGAGACCCTCTGTCAGGGGGATGACTATTCATGGAATAAGATGGTGCTTGATTAGTGATATCAAAATCTGGGCCAGAATTAGACTGTCATCATGGAAGTCATTGAACAGTTATTGGTCTGTTCACTGCTAATAACATGTTACCCCAAAGGCCATAAATGGTGGTAGGAATTGTTGCACTACATTTTAAAAGTGTATTAAATTGACAGTACTAATTTGGGTATTTGCACGGAGGATTTGTAAGAGGAACACCATTTCAATTTTCTTCCTTTCTGGCCATATGAATTCACAATTAGCCAGAGTCATGGATTTCTCCTTGAAACACAAGTTATTCACTTAAATTAAAACCAGTTGTCTGTTAACTCTTACCATTTCCTTGTTCGGAGGAAAACCAGAGAGATTAAAGACTGAAGAATTATAAGTTAAATATTTTGAGTTTTGCTAAAACCCACAGAATACTAATTATGGGAAGGATTTAAAAAATTTGAGCTCCTAGTGATGAAAATAAGAATCTGGAGTCAAAGTATCTTTAAATAGATAATGGGAATGGTTTCTCATTAAAACTGACTTACATTCCTTGTATTTCATCACATATTTCAGTGTAGAATACCGTTAACTGCAGGAGATAACTTACTAATAAAGAGTTTAATCTAAAGTGATTTAGCTGCAAAGGTTTGGATATAACTCTGAGGTTCTCTTAATATCTCCACCTGAAGTGGCGTCTGCACTAGTGTCTTCTATCGAATAATCCCTTGAATGGAAATGGCTATGGGGAAGGAGGGGTTTCCATTTCATCTTCTTCAGATAAGTATGTATGTGACTGATTTCAGAGTACTCTGGTGTCAGAAATGGAGACAAAGTGGGATCTGCTCGCCAAAGCCCACTGATGAAGTGAGGGGCTGTGAGTGTGTGGTGCAGAGCCAAAGCACAAACTACTCTGTGAAGCACTGTCTTCTGTCCAAAGCCAGTTAGAAGCCATATATGTCTAACAACCATATGTAATATGCAGATGGGGTCTCATGCTAAGAAAGTTATTTTGGGGTGGCTGTGGGGAAAATGATGCAGTCTCCCTTCCATGCACCATTTCCACCCCCACAGTGAGTGCAAGGAAGAAAAAGAAAAAAACAAAACCAGATGTCCTTTACATATTTTCCACCTAGTCTAATGCAGTTTTGCTATTGTCATGGAAATTTCTGCAAGAAAAATAATTAAAGAAGCCATAGTCTAAAATCCGGCATCAGGTGAGAAGCTTCTTCTGACTTTTCAGCAGCTAAGATCTTCTGTGGAGTCCATTCTGTTTCTGGAGTAACAGTTAGATTAGATTTTGAAACAGGGGCACAGAGAAAAGGGTCTTTTTTTTTTTCTTAGTTCAGGGCCTGTGATAGAGTCACAGCCTTTGCACTGGCTTATGTTGGACACTTCTCCAGCCTCAAACTGTGTGACCTAATGCAGCACCATGGATCCAAGACCTCTCAAGAGGGGTATGGAGCCTAAATGGAGTAAACCAAAAGAGAAATAATGCCATGATGACTTTTAGACATAACTTTGCATTTGAGATCTTAACATGACAAAGCTCATCTTTGGGGAGATCTGAAAATCCTATTGTCTAAGTGATTTTTGGAAAAGACACACACACAAAAAATAAAATAAAAAATCATATAGAAAGTAAAGTTCATTTTTCCCCTCTGCATAAGGTAGTGAGAGCTCTCCAAGGATATGGCCATTGCCATGCTTCACGCTTGAGGGCAAGTTTATGGGAAAATTATACTCTTTGAGTCTTGTCAAATGCAGTGGATTCCTGTTCAGGCTAGGGTTTTGCATATAATACACCAAAGACATTTGGGAGAGTTTAATTAAATTGTTACTGATGTGTATCAAATGAGTCAACTGACTTGTTCTAACATGTAAAAAAAAAAAAAAAAAAAGTTCTCCAGCTTGTCTAGACTTCTGTTTTAAAGCTGAACCTAGGTGCTTGGGTCATTGTGGTTTCCCAGTCCTAGATAGTGTTTTGCAGTAATTTGTGACTTTTTTAAGGATGCTTATTAGCCTGGTGTGTTGGAGAAGAACCAGCCATTAACAGAAGCAGGATAGAGGAGGAGAACTACAGCTGAGACAAGGCAGTTCATGCAGTCCAGGAGATGGGGTAGGCTGGAGCGTAATTAATAAACAGGCTGACTATATGTAGCCTTCAGGGGCCCTGCCTATGGTAAAGATAAATGAATCTTTTCAGGTCTGTTGTGACCCAAATGTATCCATATGTTTCTTTCAGAGTAATTGAGAAAAGGGTAGTGGTCTCCATTATCTTCACACATGTGAAGGAGTCTAGTAGTCCTGTTGGTGGCTGCTGTCTTTCTGCATGGAAACATTGGCCAAAGAGAGAAAGAAAGGAGGAGGAAATGGAAATTCCTGGGATGTGTGGTCCTCAAGAAACAGGGGTAAATTCTTTAGTCCCCAAAGCAGCCAAGGTATTCCTTCTTTACGCACTTGAGTTGTAGAAATGAAGGTTTGGACAAGTTCCATGTTTCTGAGGAAAAGAAAGTCATAATGGCAGTGTCTCATGACAGCTTGACATTTGAACTGCCAACTGTGTGGCTGTGACCAGATGTTTATGGGGAACAGTAACGTCAGGTTACAGCTCCAGGTGGGGAAATGTCCTTAGGATGTTTGTTTGTCACTGAGTCTTTCATACCTGATGCAGGGCATCCTGACCCACAACTGTAGTCACAGAACACTGGAGCCCTAATATCTCTATGAGGGCAGCTTTGCTTCTTAGGTACCACCATTTCTCAAAAACAACTAACAAACAGGTCTGGAGTTCACCACAGACCCATTATGCTCAAAAAAAGGAGAGCTGCCAAATTCTTAGTGGGGGATAATGCTGCTGCTTCTCAAAAAAGAATGCCACCAAGAAGCTATGATGGAAAGGTACTGGAACTTTTTGTCTTGCTTATATTTGGAGCTGTTAAAGTTAAGTTTTTTCCATCTATGGAAATGATTAACTTCTTGTGTATTTAATATGACTTTGGATATTCCTATGTCTTCCTTTGGTTGGCAGTGAAGGTAGTTGAGGTTGTAGAATCTGATCACCTAACCACAAGGTAAAGCTTGTGAGCACAAAATACCATATGGGTCAGTAATAATGAAGACTCCTGTTGCTCTGGGAGAGCAGAATGGGGAAAAAGACTAAAAATATTACAACCTAATAAATATAAATATCTCCTTAGCATTTATCATTTCATCACATCTGTCATGGACCTGTATGTGATGCCTTCATCAGTCAGGTGCAAGTGGCTTGTAGCTCACTGTGTTGTGCCTAACACAGTGGGTGGTGGTGTGTGAAGTTGAGAAGTTAATGCTTTGCTCTGGCAGGAGAGTGCTATACAGTCAGGCTCAAAGATATCCTCCAGGAAGTTGCAGCCCACCAATTCCTTAACTATGGTTTCATCTAGGGAAAAAGAAATTACTGGTGATGTCTCTGCTGGAGGGCTTACATCTAGATTCATTACCTCTACCCTAGTCAAGGCATGTTGTGTATTGACCCCTGGTTATGATTCTAGCCTACCCTTATTTCTGTGAGACATGTGATTCATGAACTTCACATCTATAAACATGCCCAGCTCAGTGAGATGTCTCCTGATGAGAGAGAATAAATGAAGTAACTTTCAAAGGAATGCAACTTGTCATAAAACCAGCTGATAAGTCTGTAGATGTTAAGCTTTTTCCTTGAGGGTTGTAATGAATTAGCTTCGTCTTCAAGAGAAAAACCTGTCTTCTTCATCTGACTTGATATATTTGAAAGAGAGGGAAAAAGCACAACTTTCTTCACGTATTTGTTTTAACCAAGCGAAAGAAGCAAATGGAACAGGAAAATCCTGGGGATTCTTCAAGTGGTATGACCGCTGAGGCTGAATGAACAACCTGCACCTTGGTTCTAAACAGGAGCCAGCAATATACGTTACATTGTGGCCTGCAGTCTGAACATTGTCTCAGCCTCTGCTTCACCCTCTCGTACTGTAGAATTCGTTTCTCTTCATCTGCTGGTCTAAGCCCCAAGGTTTGCCTGCATAATATTGCTAAGTGACTCTGAGTGTACTCCAGCTATGAAAACATTGCACATGACTTTTAACACACACACACACAAAATTGAATCTGCCCTGCTTTGGTGTTGGTGGCTATGACATTTGTTTATTGACCAGGCGAGTTTTTGCTCTTAATTTCCTTATTTTCAGTGTTTTGTCTGTGATATTGTGGTACTTTCAAACATCATAATAAAGACAGTGATAGAGTGTGACAGGGTGAATCCTTCTGCTAAATATGGAACCCATTGTGTTTCCAAAAATAGTAGTTTATTTCAGAGACTGTATGGATTAAATATATTTTATTAGCTTCACCATTATTTTTTTCTCTTCTTCTTTTTAGAGGAAGCTTTTGTGCTTCCCTTTTTTTTTTTTTTGGTACTTGGAAGGAGTCACATTTCAGCTACATTGATGACGTGCTGATAGTCAGGATGGAGAACATGTCCTTTTTGCAGGGTCTCTTGAAAGCCTCTGTCAGTTTTGAGGTTGAGACCGTGAAGTAGCTCAGCAGAATCTGAGCTCCATTGTACATTTTTTCCCTAAGTGTGCCAGGGGAAGTTCCTGGAACTTCTTGTTGTTCTTTCACTGGGCACCTTTCTCTCTACACCTGCCTTATTCTGTGTTTCCTGGTCTATTGCCCTGCTTTTGTGTAGGCTGACTGAGGAACAATGTGGCTTCCAACTCAATTTCTCAGTGTGAGAGGAAAAGTTGTACTGTCAGTGAAGTAGCACCAGTGCCCTTTTCACCTACAATAAACTGTCTTTCCACATTGCTGTCCAGATAAAGAAGTGGGGAGGTAATAAGTAGTGCTTCCAGAACATGCATCCAAAATATCAATAGTTTGGTAGCCACCTCTTTCTGGCCAAGGAAATGGTACTGAGCAAGTGTCTCATCAATAATGATGTCAGAAAGGTGATATGGGTGGAAAAATGTCATCCCTGCACATTCCAAATGATTGTTCCCATCCATAAATGTGCATAATATCAATATTCCGTATATGGACATACTCCAAGGCAAATTTAAGGCAGATTTCCATATAGAAATGCTCTTGTGCAACTTTTCTGCAGAAGTTCCCTGCGGTAACCTCTCTTACACAAGTACTGATGGAACCCTGCATTCTGAAGTCTGACAGCAGGACATAACCCTTCAATAAGTTTCTTTGTTCTAGCAGAGTGCAGATGACAGCTCAGAGGAACAAATATCCCTGACTTTAAAGATGTTATGAATAAGCTCCATGTGGAGGCAGTGATCCAGATCAGTTGAAGGAAAAATTGCTTTGCTATTAACATTGCACTGTTTACCTGTTTTCCTGTGTATTCAATAAGTTTATCCTACAAGGAATGTTCTGGATTGTTTGAAATTATTTTGGTTTTGATCCATAATATTTGTTTCTAGAAATCATTAAAATGCATTGTTTTTCCTATTTCTCATTTTCTTGTCTAACTCAACTGATACCTGCTATTTAATTGCAGTCACTTTAACTGCTAAATTTTGTATACAACATGGCTGTTGTGTGAGAGGATACGTGAATAGTCTTCAGAAGAGAGGGGATTGCTCTGGATTGTTCCATTATACTGCTTTTTGAGAATATGGGGGGATAACTGCATCCATCATTCTGTATCAACTATGATATCACATCTGCCCCTTGTTGCAAAAAAAAGCTCTTTTTTTTTTTTTCAGAAGTGTTTAATAAAAACATTATNTTAATAAAAACATTATATGTGCATTAAACATGTATTCTGAAGAGCTGAATGAAGCATTCTGGTACTTCTGAGGATGAATGCATTCCTCCTTTGTCCCTCTCTAATAGACGTGGTCTGCCCCTTTACCTCTGACTTACAGAAACTGCCTACAACGTGGGTAAAGAAACTTACACTGTGGAGTTGATATTGTAACCGATACAGCTGCAATAACAAATCAGAGTTTCTGCCTAGGAGGAAAAAGAATTGGCACATTGCCTCTGTTCACACTTGCATTCCTTTCAAGCCCACAACAAGCCCAATATTGATGTGAAAGAAACTGGTGAGGTGTCTTGTCTTGTGCTAGG
>VWZY01007769.1:185757-202710 GCA_013399075.1 Chloroceryle aenea | reverse complement strand
TGGAGTTGATATTGTAACCGATACAGCTGCAATAACAAATCAGAGTTTCTGCCTAGGAGGAAAAAGAATTGGCACATTGCCTCTGTTCACACTTGCATTCCTTTCAAGCCCACAACAAGCCCAATATTGATGTGAAAGAAACTGGTGAGGTGTCTTGTCTTGTGCTAGGGTGCCTTGAGACAATGGCAGAGGTAGGACAGATTGTGTGTTCAGTGTGAATACACAATGCCTCCTGCAACCGGACTGTTGTGTACTGTGCCTAGTGTAGGTGAGGAGAATTACTGCCTTGTAACATATTTGGAATTTGCACTGCTTTCTACAGCTGAACATGTTGATTNTTTTTTTTTAATGAAAAAAACCCGTTCACATGAATTTTGGAACAAAATGCCAACCTTCCAGGACACTGACTGGAAGAGTGAAACTGAACTGACTCGGTGGAATGTGTTACTCAGTCTTTGTTATCTTTGTTTTCTTCCTCTAGATGAAGTGGTTCATGTCTCAGTCCCTGAGAAGCTCACCTTTGAGGAAGCTAAAGAGCTGTGTCAGAAAAGAGATGGTGTTCTTGCTTCTGTTGGGAACATGTATGTCGCCTGGAGGAATGGCTTTGACCAGTGTGACTATGGCTGGCTGGCGGATGGCAGCGTTCGTTACCCAGCTTCAGTGGCAAGGCCCCAGTGTGGTGGAGGTTTACTTGGGGTGAGAACCCTGTATCGCTATGAGAACCAAACAGGCTTTCCTTACCCAGATAGCAAGTTTGATGCCTACTGCTATGAACGTAAGCTTTTTTTTAGTTATTTTCTGTATACTCACCATGCTAACCCTGAAAAGTGTTTTCATTATTATGTGTTTTGTTTCAGTTCTTTATATGTGCATGAATTTTTAAAAATTGGGTTTATCATTAAGTCTTTGCAAAAAAAAAGAGAAAAAACAAACTAAACCAAATGTCTTAAAGTAATACTGGCAGATGATGATAGTCAAAGATTTAAGGTAAGATTTCATCCTGAGTCATATTGTTACACAGAGTGACACACTGTACCCACAGTCACCCTGACATTGTTGGTGCTACCTATTTTGATGCTTCAGTGAACCCTGGTATCTCTGTGTCATGTCAATGAATGTAAGAGCAGAAGAAATGTCCTACTTAATCAGGTGAATGAATGTTATCTAATTTGTTATTCTGTCTCCCACAATGACAATAAGAGAAGCTATTGACAGACTCCGTGCAAGCCTGGATGTTGAGAGGTCTCTGAGATGCTGGTGATTTGTGGTTATCTCTGGATTCTGTCCATTTTCTCTCATCATAACAGTATAGCAGGAAGCTTGAATTTAAGTCCTTATTTAAAATGATCCTCTGTCTGCAATTTTCTTCCAAAACTTACCATTCTCTCTATTTCAAAGTCTCAGTGCAGCAGTCTCTCACATAAAGTCCACTGTCCCCAGGCTCTTACTGCTTTAAGGTTAATATGAAGCTTTTACGCAGAAAATCCTACCCTGCCACACAACAAAGCTGTCATCCACAAGACCCTGACTCTTTCCACATAACTCTAGTGCTTATGCCTCTTACTGAGCTCTTTATGTGTCTCATATTACATTGTTATTTTTTTTCCCTTTTGTCTGAGTACACAGTCCCACCAGCAAAAGACTTGTGTTGCTGAAAAAGATGAAAAAAGAGCTGTCGTTACATGCATTTATGAGATCTTGGTCAACTAAAGGGAAAAACACAGAGTGCCTCTGTGAACAAGTCAGGATCAAGCCAGTTATCCAGGTAGCACCAGGTCTGCAACACAGATGTTCATGTGGTGATCTCAGATTGTTTTACAGCATTCCCATAAAGTTTCCTTTGCCTCCTGTGTGAAAGCTAGCAAAGTTCTCATTGACTCAGCTTAGAGGGTGATGGCCACATATTGCACATTTAGTTTGAAGTGGAATGGCAATGGTGAAAGACCTGTGTCTGCTGCTATTACTTATGCTGAGTAATATTACACTCCCCGAGTAAGGACACCAAAACAAATGCCACAGAAAGGATGAGTCTAGTGCTTGAATTTATACATACTCTGAAGCAATGGATTTGTGGCAAAGCCGGCATCTGGTTTAGTCACTACAAAGGCAATTCCTGTGTTTAAGAAAGGGGATAGCTCTGTCTTAGTCTTGCTTAAACTCTTCTCTCCCATCCTGTGATTAAAAGTCTCTTTGGTGAAAAATGTCAAAATATTAATTTTAGATTGCAGTTAAAAGAAACCTCAATCTGTATTTTGAATATTTTACTTACCTTTAAGAAACAATCATTTTTATTAAAATAGATGAATAACAGTAACACAAGCAGTAAATTCAACTTAAAAATGATAGGTGCTAGTTTCAATAAAACAGCCAACCTGGACAACTTTTAACAATACAGTTAGGTTCAGGATTGTAACTTCATCAGTGCTCTGGTTACAAAATTACATTGGACAAAGTGTCTTGAGTTTATGAAAATAAAAGTGACCCAGACTAATATATGATTTAAAATCCAATAAGCTTGTTAAAAAAAAAAATAGAAAACTTCACTTTGATCACAAGTGGTTTTCACTTTGCAGAAACCACATAGTTCTGAGTTTCTGAAACATTATCCATTTTTCATCTCATTCTTCCAAGAATTTTGACAGACTTTTTAGTTTGTTTTGTTTTTTTTTTCTGAGAGATACCTCAGATGGGCCTCTAAGAAGTTTCAGGTTAGACACATAGTAGTGTCTTTGTTGGAAGGGTNTGATAGTGGGGATTGTTCTGGCCCAGGTGCAGGACCCTGCACTTGCTCTTGTTGAACCTTGGGAGGTTCACCTGTGACCCCTCTCCAGCTTGTCCAGGTCCCTCTGGACGACATCCCGTCCCTCTGGTGTATTGACAGCACCACTCAGCTTGGTGTCATCTAACATGATATAGTGTTTGAAGTTCCTTGGAGGCCATCATCAGAGGGGAAATTTTTCAAGTGCTAACAAATACGATTTATGACATCCTAACATATTTCCAATTTAAAAAATAGGTTGCTGAACACTTACAGTGTTTTACTCTTTTACCAGCAAAACAAAATTAAATTTTTAATGAGTACCTGCTTAACACTTAATTCTTGCAAAGAGCTATAGGTTTTTTATTTGGTTCTATCTGCCAGCCTTGCCTTGGTGGGAATCTTGCCACAGAATTCAGCTGACTTTGGATGGAACATTTTAAGCTATGACATCTGAAGAATACAGTGCACTGCACTCCGGAAATGCACTAATCAAAATGTATACACTTTTTGTCTTGCACACCTGTAACAAAACTGAACATGACAAACTTTGTATGCAGAAGTGGTTGAATTTTTGAAACGTAAATCTGTGTTTTGCTGATAAATACTGATTTATTAAAGCCCCCCCTTTTTTTTTTTTCATAGGCCTGTATTGATTTTGGCGAATCTTTCAGCAAAACATTTTTTTGCTTGACTCAAAACATGTGTTGACCGCTTCGCTCTGGATCTGACCATTTTGTTTCAGATTTGTTCCTTCATTTTTAATTTCTTTCCTGCACCTTTGTTGTTTCCTTTTGGTTATACCACTTTGGTTTGCCATTATGATTTCATTTTAGCTGGAGATTGAAAAATTCCAGTTCTAAGACAGCATCGATGTATGTGTTTATCATGAAGGAAGGACACAATGTTTTGGTTGTTTTAATACAACCCCATATCCAAGTCAGCCACTTCTTGTGACTGAGGACCTCTTTCTTTAATGCTTCTTCCCTTTAAAACTCAAAATCAGAGCAAACTTTTATAGAAGAGATATAGGACACAGAAACCTTCATAGTATGTAGCAGGACAGACCTATGTAACAAGAGGAGAATAACTGTCCCTTTGTAAACCTTTCCCCTGCTCATCCCAAAATCTCTCCAACCAAACCGCTATTTCTTGTCAGTTTGTTTCTCTAGGATTGGAGGGTTTGGTAATGCAAGTTGACTTGCAAGCAGTGTTCTTCTATGGAGAATTTGCAAGTAGGGAAAGAGAAAAAAACCCCTTCTTTGGGAGGTCCTACAGCATGAGCCACCATGACTGCAGGCCAGGGCTCAGAAAATATTAGCTGTGCTCCACTTGTGCAGCAGCAGAAAGGATAAGACTTTTAGGCATAGCTCAAAAGCTGGCAGAAGAAATGTTGTCTTCCTTTTTGCTGCATGTGACTTAGTTTGGAAAACTTTGAATAACTAGGCAGTTCCATCCTTCTCCACAGCAACTGTCGGTAGCTACATGTCCCAGCTATTTCCTGGATGAGGGAAATATTTCCAGCCTGATGACGGGGACTGTAGTACAAGAGATCTGTAGACTTTTGATCATTTCAGGAATGGACTGAAGAGACAGAGTGGTGACACCTTGGAAACAAAATTGTCAATCTGAAGAAAAAAAAAACCAAAAACGTTTTCCTTAGCTGAAACACAATAGAACACTGAACATAGTAAAAACATTGTCCTCCACCATCTCACAGTCCAGTATCAGAATAGGTAAAATGCCTTTGAGCAAGCAAGCATCTCAAGGTCATGACACTGACCACAGTATATACAAGGCTGTTGGTTCTGCTTGTGCTTCCTTTCCCCTCTGTGAAGGTGAAGCTATGCAAAGGGTTTAAGCTGCCTTACCAAGGCAGCTACCACCAGATAACAATTCTCTAGCTTTTATTATTTTGCTAAGAAGGTAGATCTCTGTACCTTTGTCAGATATGCAGTTTAGCAAGACTTGCATAGCTGTAGAGATCTCCAGTAATATCTTGGACCAGGTGTGGGGAGGAATAAATCCCTGAAACTCTCTGCTGGGTTTATAGAAACAGGCAAGTATCAGAGAGGCTGTGCATGTTAACAGCTTGCAGCATGCTGCTTACCCCACTCTGCTTTGCAAAGGAATTTTGAGAAGTCAGTCAGACCATGGTGAAAAAAGCAAGATGACCTCAGTACCCTTCAGACAATACTCTGCTGTAGACCTCACTGGTACCTCACCCAGAGAAAGAGGAGGAGGTTGTGGTGGTTACGTGCAGCTTGACCTTTTAAATGCTGTGTAAAGTATGAACAGAGAGAACCTGTTTTATTAATCTAACATATATGTGGAGCAGCTGTTTGCAGCCTCAGGAGGTGGACCTTTGGGAGCAGACACTTCTTTTGCCAGAGCAAGTGAACTTGCTTTTATCTGAATGGTTCAAAACTGGGTTCCCTAACAATAGTCCTTAAGTACAAACACTGTAGGCAGAGGGAGAGAGGAAAGAAAAGAAGACACAGTAGAAGGCATTTTCCTGTCATTGCCTCAGATCATTGAATGGGTCAGGTAAATAAGACAGGATTAGGAGCAATAGGGTGAAGAAGTAAAACATCCATCCCTTTAGGTTTTCAAGCACAGGAAAGATAAATTTTTTTTCCTCTTTATTAGCTTTGCTCACTGCTGTGGGAACTGAGCACTTTTCATGGGACATACAGGTAATTTGTCTCCTTTCACACCAGGTGGGGAGAGCAAAGCAGCAAGAATTTTGCTGTCCTTGACATGAGTGACAATCTTTACTCTCTTTACTCTTCAATTGGTTTTGTGGTCAGGAAGCAAAAATTGTTGCTTTTATTTGGTGCCAGGATGTAGATTTCATTAGGAAGAGATGACTAAAGAGGCTCACTGATTTTTTGTTCTTTTTGGAAGTTATTTATAATGTAGAAAGGGAAATGCTTTTAACTATTGTTGTTTTGTGGATAGATTGACAGGTTATAATTTGTTCACAGAAGTACACTTGCATGTGGAGAAACTGGGAGATAACATATCCTTTCCCCTCTGTCTGACTTCAGAAGTTATGAAATAGCAAATGGTTTTACTTAAGACTGTTTGCGTTCGCAGAGCTAATATTGCTGCTGCCTCTGATGTTTTGTTAGCTGGAAGAAAAGAACATCACGAAATGGTGTGAAGAGGATGTATGACCTTTCATTATGATTTAAGCCTTTCCTTGCTAATAAGATTAATAACTTGTACTTTTTTTTTGAAGAGTCCCATCTATTTTCTCTGATACTGCACATGCTTTGTGACTGGGACTGGATAGTGCATTCAGACATTTACAGTATTTTTCTCATTATATTTGGCTCATGTTTTTATATCAAAACACAGTGTAGGTAAGTGGGAGTATTCACTTGGAGTTATGCAGAAACTATTATGGCTGTAGATTTAAAAATCCTTTTTATGCTACTGCACTTCTCAAAAGTAATGAACAAAAATTCACATCCCCTGTCCACCTTTCTGCTTCCTGGAATAGGTGGATGAGCAGATACTGAGTCAGTGCAACAGTACGATGTTTCTGTTCAGGCTGTTATCCAGAACAACAATTTTTATTGGTTTGCTCTGTTCTTACTCTTAGACTTGTCCAGTTTGGATAGTTCTGCCAATAATTTAACTCCAGCTGACATAACTCTTGGAGTCAAGGAAACATTCAAGACTGCCCTCTCTGCCAGGTTGGCAGCAGGGAAGAGACAGACACACAGAACAGACTTAACAAAGCTGCAAAAAAAATTAGCATACAGAAGTATGTAAAAATTAAACAAAGCTACATCTCTGCATAGGCATCATGATCTAAATGGGCTGGAAGATGTCAAACCTTTGACTGTCTCATTACTGATCTTTTGGAATAATTTATTTTTAATGCTATTCACAGAAAGAATTCACTTTTTCCCAGTTTTGTTCTGAATTAATTTTCTGTTGTTCAGGCTGTTAGCAATGATTCAAACCAATTTCTTTCCCAATTTGTAGTTCTTCTATCTGTAGTTCTTCTAGTCTGTGTTCTTCCAGGTTCTAAAGTGCATACTTAAATGTAAACAGACAAACAATATTAGTGCAGAGAAACTGCTCAAGTGGTTCAAGTTAGACACGTGGTAAAAAAAAAATTGTGGAGCTGGTTATGCTGAAAATGCATACATATAAATTTTAATATGTATAATCTTTAAAATAAGCATTTTCTCCTCCAGAAAGTCCACCCAGATATCCTGAAATTATTATTAAACAGCACAGAACATATTAAAATCTTTATTTGTAATTACATAGTTAAGACCATGCCTAAAGTCATGTGGTGTGATTTCCTTTAAAAAATACTAAGTTTTAATATTACTCCATTATTTTGAATCCTTATTTAAACAATGGTGGGAGAGAAGTCAAAGAAAATCTCTACAGTGAAAGTAGAAAATAAATAATCACAAATAATGAAAAAATATGTTATCTCTGCTAAGTCATATACTTCATCCAAAATCAACTTCATGCAGGTTGTTCAATATAAAAGGAATCAGTTAAAAAACTGACAAGATAGTCTTTGATATGAGCAGCTGCTGGTGACATAATTTGCTTTCTTGCTGCTAGTATGTTCATGAATTTCATTAGGAAAATATGCCTCATGTATTGAATCAGAAGAAGGACAAAGAAGATAGCATATTGCATGCATGATGCAAGGACTACAGTAATGCAAAACATCTGGGTGGAGTGGATGACGGTTCAAACTGATGTTCAGTCTATTAAAAAAGCAAACTTTCTTGGCTTTTTTTTGTCTCTTCCCGCAGGGGGGAAAAAAAAAAAAAAGTAATATTGATAGATTTCTCCTTGAAGAAACATAATTTTTGATCCATTAAAAAAAAAAGTTTGCAAATATCAATGATCTGTATGAAAAATCTTATATATCATCTATATAAAAATAATCTTATATATCATATTTATGACAAAGCAGTTTTGGAGGTCTTGTAGTTAATTTTAACCTGAACTGCTCTTTCCATCTTCATGTCAGTTTCCAGAGAAGAAAATTTGGTTATTTATTGATAAACTCCTAAAAATATATGCTTTTTTTACATCAGGACATGCATTCAGTATTTATTGATTCACTTATTAATAAAAGTGAATCAAATAAGCTTGATGATTTTTTAGGTTTACATCAAAAATGTGTACCTATTTTAGAAAGTAATGGGCAGCTAAAGAACATGAACAACAAATAACTGCATTTCAGGCATAAATATGTAAACTCTGGGGACTTCCAAACATTTCTTTGGAGCTGGGAAGCTATATAAGCTGTTGTGAGATTTCCCAACAGTCGTGAAAAAAAGCTATGTTTTTTTTCAAACAGATTTTAAAATGTATTTTCATTCCCTCATTTTTGCCTAGCTTTGTTAGTGGGTATTATGTTTTAGTATTCTTTTTAACAATGATCTTGACTGTAATTTAAAATTTGGTAACTGGGATCTGCATGAGTACTTGATGTCTGCAAAACAAATTCAATTTGCAATAAGGAAACTCATCCTATGGTTAGAAGGGAGAATATGAGACTACTCTGTCTTCTTTCTGTTTTGACATTAAAAAAGGAAAAGAAAAAGAAATGAGCTGTTCAGTCTAATTGGTGGATTCTTTGGTAGAAATTTAACAATTACCAACCACAATTCAGGAGCACAGTGTTAACTTACTTGTGCACACCATTCACTCCCTAGTTGTGAAGTACAACTTTGTGGCTTAAACTACCCTCATGAAAGCAGAGAGGGAAAAATATGTAAGAATTTTTTGATTCTTGATTGTGTGAACACCGTCTTGTGCTTGAATTACATACTCATTGAAAAGAGCAATAAACCACCACCTAAACCCACAAAAATCACTGGTGTTAAGGCTGTGCTTTCCTTAGTGGGATTTCAGGAGCTTTACTCCTTCTTGCTCAACTGAATGTTTTAACCTATAAAAAAAAGAGTATATAAGTAGCTAAGTCTTCTTCATAAAACCACAAAAAGATTTAACATATGGTAGGGAAAAGAATCCATTCATTTTTCTGTTGGCAAAGAACAGCACCACTGCTAAACATAGCGACCATCATATTTCCTTACCCTCACAATTTCCTTTTCACCTTCACTTCTCATTCAAGAAAGCTGAAGTATCAGCTCTTTTTCCTCATTTCCGTACTCTGTAAATCAACCCGTTCTTTTAGACAACCTAAGCAGCCATCATCTGGCAAGCCTGTCAACTTCAGGGTAAATCAAACAGGTCTCCTGCAAGGGTGACATTTTAAAAGCTTGCTGTGTGTAAAACTGAACAAGTATTTGTGTAACCCGAACTTAGACATGCAGAATTCATATTTACAAATATCAAAGTGGTATCTAATGAGACATGGGTGTGTGAAAAGAACCCTTTTGTGGATACATACTACGTATGTTTGGGTATAAAATGTCATTGCACAAATACGTGATTGTATTGAGTCTTTCTAAATTTTTCACTTGTATTTTTTTCCTCTTTGCTCATACTATTAACTCCTGCAGGTCTGAAGTCCATCAGAGGCTACACCATCATCTAAAACATCTTCCTCCCTATATGCTAGGCAGTAAAATCCTACTTCAGAGTTCACTTTTTCCCATAATAAGTGGTATTCATACCTTATTCTGAGTAAAGTTCCCTTATCTCTTCTATTAACTCACAGCTATAATAATGAGTCTTCAGCTTGTAAAATACTGTAACTCTTGACTTCTGCATGTTGGAAGAATAGACTTCTTTGCTCTATTAGAAGTTGATCAATATTTTCTTTTGCAAGAAGCTATATATGTAGTTGTGTCTGTCCAGTCAGTGGTTAGTGCTTAGACACACAGCCTGTTAATGCATTCTTTGTATATTCAGTGTGATTTAAAGGGACATACTTTACATTTTTCTTGCATCCATATATGGCTTTTGACTCTTAGTCACTTAGCAATTAACAGAACTGATTGGAGACTTTCATGTCTTCCACCTGTCTGCTTCCATTGCCCTTTAGAAGATTAATGACCTGGAAGAACTAGCAGAAGGGAAGATGTTTTCACTCTGAGCTTTTCCCGAGTAAATCCTGTTTTCTGAGCACACACACATTTTTTCAGGAGTTTAAAATCCAATACCAGACTTTGCAGTGTGATGATTGTCGGCACAGATTTTCTTCTCAGATGAGGCAAAATCTAGGTCAGATGTCATTGACAAGGCATAAAGTACCCAGATTTTTGAAAGGATCATGATTGGTTCACTGGAAAGACCACTCTTTTTACCTCTGGTGAATCTAGGATACCTACCTCCTTGCTCTCCCCATCATTCAGAGGTTCAGCACTGCTTTTCTAACCCTCCCATAGAAGCACTTTTGTGTGTGAAGGAGTTTCAGATGTGCATCTTTGAAGTATTTTCCAAAGATCAACAATATTTAGTAATGTTTATGATCTTATGGTTTACTGTTCTCACCTTTCCCCATAGTAAATTTCTCTCTAATTTAAATTCAGGGCAGCAATTCTTGTGGCATTGTAAACCAGTACTTTCTGATGGCCTGTTTGTTATTGTTGCTTAAAGCATCTTCTCACTCCAATGAGGGTTTCTTTTTGCAATTTGTAATTATGTTCTGAAAATAAACGAAAGTGGTATTTCACTCCCTTTATACGTTTGACTTGTATTCTACAGTAAGCTTTGAAGAAATCCCACAGATTTACAGTTTATTTCATGACATCATATTCCCTGATCAGTACTTAGCTGTCTGATGAGTACTCCCATAAGATGAGGACTTCTAGAGGTAATTGTATAAACAATGAATATGAAGAATACTGCTACTCTTCTCATTTCATCTGACTAAGTTAGATGTACTGCAGCTTTATAATGTGTTATTTTATGTCATTCAAAGGTCTCTTATACACTAAACAGCTCTTTAAAGCCTTTGACCTTTATACTTTTTTATCCGTAGTTTTTGTTAGGAACATTCAAACCGAATTAAAGTAACATTTGTTTGTGTTCTGACTGCATGATTTCTTAACACTTTTTCTTTTTCTTTTTTTTTTAAGCTAAAAAAATCGTATCAGAGCCTACAACTGTTAAGCTGATTACAACTTTGAAAACTGACAGTGTGATGTCGTCATCTGCTGAAGTTACTCTTAAACCTCCTGTTTTTGAGACTTCAATTACTGAAGTGGCTGTCACCAGAACAGAAGTCCCAGATTTGGAGGAAACAACCCTAGAGACTAAAGAAGATAAAAAAACGACTACTGATTTGGCTGAGGAAAAAAGGGAAATGGAGGTGCTCATGGAGAATATTAAGTTAACCACCCTTCTACCTCAGACTGTCACAGATGGCGAAATAAGCACTTACGATACACTGGGAAGGACTGAATATGATGTTTCACCTAGGTTAACAGAGAGCACATCTGCAGCTTTGGAACTGGAGCACACTTACTCTGAAGCAGAATTGTCCGAGGAACAAGGTAGGTCTGAAAGCATTGAGGACGCTTTCTTGACCTCTGTAATTTTTCAGGATAGCACAGCTGTAGCTAAGAGTTCCACTGGTTTGTGGGAAGATACTGAAACAGGAGATGCACAAAAACATGATGCTGATAATCAGACTGAAGAAATAGAAGTGGGTCCTAAGATGACAGCTACAGATAGCTTGTTACCAACTTCTCGGAGAGAGTTTCCCAGGACAGGGACTTCAGTTTCACTAACAAAAGAGAATAACTATCTCAGTTCCCACTCAACAAAAGAACCCACAAAAAAATCAATGGAGGCAAAATCTGACAAGAATCTTACAACTGTTGTAATTCCTAAGGCTTTGTTCACTGACCAGTATGATCTTACTACAGAGGGGGAGGGCAGAGAGAGCATGTACACCATTATGCCTAGTAGAGTTTCTAGCATGGCTACTGTTAGCATCCCAGAACCAGATGTGCCTGCTGCATCAGAGACACTCATAGATGAGCATGCAGTAACCACTGGACAGTTTTCTCTAGCAGATGAGTCAACTTCATTAATTAAATTTAGTTCTGCAATCATGTTTGATAATGAGGCATCAGCTGAAGGAAGCAGAGAAGACCTGAGAGATGCGCAGCCTACTGCATCATCTGGAATCCCTGTATCCTTTTCTGTATCAGCTGCTACTCAAACAGGATCTGAGGCCATCACTCTCTCAGGAAGTACTGTTTCCCTGCAAAACTTTGGAGAAGGCACCACATCTGTTATCCACTTATCTCAGCAAATGGAGGGATCAGCCCTTTTAGAGGAGCAGGAAAAAACAAAGGAGCCAGAATTGAGAAAAAAGGATGTTAAGGTCCCTCATGCCANAGTGGCTGTCACCAGAACAGAAGTCCCAGATTTGGAGGAAACAACCCTAGAGACTAAAGAAGATAAAAAAACGACTACTGATTTGGCTGAGGAAAAAAGGGAAATGGAGGTGCTCATGGAGAATATTAAGTTAACCACCCTTCTACCTCAGACTGTCACAGATGGCGAAATAAGCACTTACGATACACTGGGAAGGACTGAATATGATGTTTCACCTAGGTTAACAGAGAGCACATCTGCAGCTTTGGAACTGGAGCACACTTACTCTGAAGCAGAATTGTCCGAGGAACAAGGTAGGTCTGAAAGCATTGAGGACGCTTTCTTGACCTCTGTAATTTTTCAGGATAGCACAGCTGTAGCTAAGAGTTCCACTGGTTTGTGGGAAGATACTGAAACAGGAGATGCACAAAAACATGATGCTGATAATCAGACTGAAGAAATAGAAGTGGGTCCTAAGATGACAGCTACAGATAGCTTGTTACCAACTTCTCGGAGAGAGTTTCCCAGGACAGGGACTTCAGTTTCACTAACAAAAGAGAATAACTATCTCAGTTCCCACTCAACAAAAGAACCCACAAAAAAATCAATGGAGGCAAAATCTGACAAGAATCTTACAACTGTTGTAATTCCTAAGGCTTTGTTCACTGACCAGTATGATCTTACTACAGAGGGGGAGGGCAGAGAGAGCATGTACACCATTATGCCTAGTAGAGTTTCTAGCATGGCTACTGTTAGCATCCCAGAACCAGATGTGCCTGCTGCATCAGAGACACTCATAGATGAGCATGCAGTAACCACTGGACAGTTTTCTCTAGCAGATGAGTCAACTTCATTAATTAAATTTAGTTCTGCAATCATGTTTGATAATGAGGCATCAGCTGAAGGAAGCAGAGAAGACCTGAGAGATGCGCAGCCTACTGCATCATCTGGAATCCCTGTATCCTTTTCTGTATCAGCTGCTACTCAAACAGGATCTGAGGCCATCANCAATCAGGATCTGAGGCCATCTCTCTCTCAGGAAGTACTGTTTCCCTGCAAAACTTTGGAGAAGGCACCACATCTGTTATCCACTTATCTCAGCAAATGGAGGGATCAGCCCTTTTAGAGGAGCAGGAAAAAACAAAGGAGCCAGAATTGAGAAAAAAGGATGTTAAGGTCCCTCATGCCACAACCATCATTCCTACTAGTGTTACAACAGAATCTGAGGGACGTTCATCAAGTGTGAGGTTTACACAGGCTCCTTCAGCTTCTGGCATGTGGCTGACAACAGATGAAGATCGGGGGTATACAACAGAAGAGTCATCCCATACTAAGAGTTTGCATGAGTTAGATACAGAAGATGGTATCTCTGGAATGGAGCTTGCAACATCTCCAGGGCAAATTACAGAACATACAAAGCATCCAGGAGCTCTGATTTCAGCAGTTACAGATGAAGGTGAGGCAAGCATGGAGCCAGCAGAAACAAAAAGTGTTGAAGAACCTGTATCAGCTGATTTTGATCAGAGTAAAGATACTACAGGTTTCTCACTTGCAAACAGCCCTTCGGATTTGGAAATGATCACAGTATCCAAAATATCAGTGGGTGAAAGTAGTGCAACTGTTAAGTCTTTTAGCTCCTCAAGGGTTACAGTATTAGCAACTGCTGTACCCACAGTCATGGGGGTAACTGAACATGAAGGAGGTGAAACATCGGGATATGTTTTGAAAGCATCCATTCCTACTGCAGAAGTTGAACAAAGCGAGGCTACTGAGACAGTGGTAGCAACACCCACTGAAGAAGTCTCTACTGAAACGGAGGTCTCAGAATACATAGTGACAGAGGAAGGCCAGACAAGCACAGTGATATTAACTGCAGAGGAGTCAGCAGCAACACTTCAAGACAGGAAAGGAACTCCATCAGCTGGCTTTGGAGGAACAAAGAAATCGATTTTATTTACAGATACAACAAAGGTAGATACTACAGTTCCACAGGAAGAACATGATGCTTCCTTAGTGCCAGTTACTGCACAGAGTGAGGTCACCAGAGATCTACCAGTTACTGATCAGACTCCTTTTGATGGTATCTTTCATACAGAAATAGAACATGCAACAGAAACAACTGCAAAAGATAGTGAGGTGTTCCCAAAGCAACTCTTCACAGAAGGTCAAGATAAGGAGGAACCTTATCTTACTACCACAGAGGCTACCTTATCTGTGACATCTGTCCAAATACATGAACAAAAGACAGTACCAGGATCTGAATTTTCTCAAACACATTTTCAGGAAAAGCAGGATGAGACAGGTTCAGCTTATGATGAGACATACCCAGCAACAGAAGTATCAGTTCCTGCAGTGAAGTTCACAGATTATGGAAGAGTTCTGGGACCTGAGGAAACTAGCACCAGGACCCTGCATCTGACAGTGACTCTGAAAGCTGAAAGAACTACTGATCAAGAAGACAAGGTCACTGAAGTGGTGCCTGTAACAGTGGGTACACAAGCAAAACCATATGAGAGCAGAGGAACCCCCATCAGGGAAGAAGACAGACATACAGTGATCCAGGAATCTGCGTTGCCCCCCCATACAATGCCAACAGGCCATCCTACCGTGGAAAGCAGTACTCAGCTCATTTTGGGAGCTTCTCCAAGCCAGACTCTGGAAGGTTCAGGTATATCAGAAGAACCTGAAGAAATCAAACCAGACGTCTTTTCAGCTAATGGAACAGATAAGGCAATGATTCTTAGCGATGTAACAACACCTTCCATTAGTTCTGTAGACAAAATTCAGCCTACATCAGCATCTAAACCTTTTATTACTCTAAAGTCACCACATATCATTCGTGATGAAGAAGAGGAGGTAACAAGCAATGACATAATCATAATTGATGAATCTGTTTCTCCCAGTAAAAGCACTGCTGATGATGATCTGACAGGAAAATTGTTAGAACCAGAAATCGATAAGGAGTATTTCACAGCATCAACTGCTACAGCGGTTGCACGACCTACTGCACCACCCAAAGTGAAGGAGGACACAGAGGCTTTGCAACCTCAAGAGGTGTCTCCCACTTCACACCCTGATAGTGGAAATGACATAAGATTGTATGTTATTCAAATCACAGGCAATGATACAGGTAAGATTTTGCCTTTAAGACCTGCAGTCCATCAGAATGGACAATTACTATAAGAAACTGGTGTACTTTAGAATATACTGGAGGTGTTTCTTCAATCACTAAGGATGCAAAGTACCAGTTTTATCTAGACAGAAACTTACTAGCTATTGGTAGGTCTATTTTTTTCTATCTGTTAAAAGAACTTCTGAATTATGTTATATATATGGTTTGGGTAAGGTTAATTTATACATAAGAATTAATATGAAAATGTTTTATTTCCTCTTTAAAGTCATGATGTCTATAGACCAGTTTTCTTAATGTTTTCAAGTCACTGATTTAACTTAAGCTACCTGTGAAACAAGCATTTTAATTTCACAGCTTCCATTCCATGCATTACTAGTCCTAAACGAAGCACTAGATTATTTTAACATTCCATTAGCCTGTAGCAATTAACAATGCCATGTACAGTCTAGTCAGCTAAAAAAAGTAAAGACATTCTGCTGTGTCCAGAAATGGACCTCCTGTGATTTGGGGGAAGGGTTTTTGCATGCTTTTGTAGCATATAATAATATTTTTTTAAAATTCATTTTACAGAATCATTGATTCAAATTGACATATTTTTTAGCTGTGTTGAAAATTTTTTTTTTTAGCTGATGGCATTGTACATGTGTGCATAGCTTCTATTTCATGGGTATCCAGAACAGAAGCTCCTGAAGTAGCAATGAACTGTTGAGTTTTATGATGAATATGCCTCCATAATGCAATAGCTGAAGGCTATGCCTTTCACTTTAGCATGGTCAATATATGACTATAGCCTGTCAACTGACTGCTATTTAAGATGTCTTGATAAAACTTTATTTTCTAAAATGAAATATAAAAGAACTGTCAAAAACTGTAAAGCTCAAAATATCTATTAGGTTCAATGTTGCATTCTGGTTAATTATATTATAGTTATTTTATAGTTTTTTTTTTAAGGAATACAGTAAAAAATATTTTTATGTCTTATATACCTTAACTGTATGCAATGCTTTTCAGTGGTTATAGAAAAAACTTTTTTTCTCTTTGGTTCTCAGCCATAACATCCATATCTTTGAGTAACGTATCCAGCAGAATTCATTATTTATGGAAGTCTTTGGATTGGTTTTGTCAGGTTTGTTCTTGGTAGAGTCTCATTCAAAAATGAAAAGGCAGAAGTAGTTTCACTGGGATGTGCCGTATCATTGCTGGACTTTTCATACAGTGGATTTTATATCTTTATACACTTTGTGCTTATTATCCTACTTCATATTTGCAAGACGTAAAACTGAACAAGTTATATCAGGGGTAGCTTAGCCTTCCATTTCAGAAAATAATAGTTCTGTTATTTTAACATTTAAACAGTACTTTTCTTTCTGTGCTATATTATCATTATTTTGTCTGAAGCTTTAGATGTCTTGACACTGTCTTGGAAGCGTCAATTAAATGAGAGAAGTCTGGTAAGCCAGAACAATAGGGTAATTTCTGAAGACTAGAGTTAAGCCACATATTAAATACTCTGGTACCTGTGGAAATTTGGTAAATTTGGCTTAATAATTAATAGCTGGACCATGTAGTAGTGAACTAGTTTTCCTTGTTATTTTGTTGAATTATGCTACAGTATTGGAGAGTGGATTGTGCTGCTGGGCAGCTCTATGTTTAAGGTGGACAGAAAGAAGTAGGATAGTTTGGGAGGATGTGAAAACTTGGCATTTTCTTCAGGTAGTGCACAAAGTATGGGATTTGGGATTTCTCTGCATATATGTCAAGGGGAGCCTTA
>VWZY01007769.1:171310-185745 GCA_013399075.1 Chloroceryle aenea | reverse complement strand
TTTTTTTTTTTTTTTCAGAATGACACAGGGCTGTGATTCATTAAATTAGCAATTAGTTCAAGATGGAATATCAGTGGATCAATGCATAGCTGCTCTTCATAGATACTCTTGTTTCACTTGGGTGATCAGGGACTTAGGACAGACTTTCTTCAGAATTTGCCTTCTGCATCATAATGAACGTTCTAAAGCCGTGCATGCATTTTCCAGGTATATATGTGTATGTGTATGGGGGTGTTTATAAGCAAGGTTAAAGCTATACATCCTTAGAATTCTGTCTTAAGGAATGACAGTCTGGCAGCATAGAAAAAAAATATTATTTTTCTTGAAATATTATTAAACTCTCTCTATAACATTACCTGTATTCTCTTCAGGCATTAAAGGGATTTATCATATATCTAGTGCACAGTTAAAATGGAGTTTATTTTTCTGGTTTCAGAATCTGGCAGTGAAAATTCCTGTTTTAGCTATCCACAGAGAAAAGGCACCCTATACCTACTTACCAGAAATTAAGCTAGAACTGCCAAAGGTTTATTCTGTTGAGGTTTTGGATTAGTGTTTCTTTTGTTTCTCCAGAAATGAAAGACTGCATCTGAAAAATCCTGTCAAGTCCAGTTTTGCTTCATTGTTCTTTGTCCAAAAACTTTTCTTTGTGCTGAAGGAAATGTACATAGGAGGTGCTGAAGAGAATGAATTTAACAAATGTTGCTACTGTATGCCTTTCACTAGGGTATAGTTCATCTTCTTATTCTATCACACTATCTTTGAAAATTGATCTACATTCATACAACAACTATAGAAAATGTAACTTTGGCTTTTTGTTCTCAGCTAAGTGGGAACAAGAAATACAGTTTTTGCCATTACATCTCTGTGATAAAACAAAGATTTTTCCTCCTTTGCTTTGGCATGTTTTCAGGGTAATATAGCTCAAGCTTCTTAAATAAAATAAACAGCGAGGGTTATAAGCAAAGACCTTCATGATTTTCAAAAGCCCAAAATTGCTTCCTAAGAAATGACTTCTGTTGCTTGTTAAAGACCTTCAAATAATAGCTTTTTCAAGCAGGAATAATAACATTTTAATGGTATTTTGTATAAATGAAGATAATATTTTCCTTTTTGTTTATGCACAAGTTTTGGAAATATTTTTGAACAATTTTTCCTTCATCTTTCTTCACCTCCTTGATATTCAGCTTTTGCCAGTAGCCATAGATAAATGGTGAAGCAGTGAGCAGCAGCAATATGGTACCATGTTTTGGTTCCTGTCAGCCATATCACTTAATTACAGTAAAACTTGCTATTATGTTAACATAGCTGAATATTATTCTTTGAAGCTTCATTTACCATCTGTATCATAGGCATAATAATATTTAAGTGCTCCATGGAGGTGCTATTAGGCTTTGTTAGTTGTGAGCAGTATTTTATAATCCATGTGGAAGAGATGAATGGAGTTTTGAGAGGTGAAGACATTTCTAGCAGCTCTCAGCAAGCAGGACAAAGCGTATCCCTTGCAGCAGAGGAGTCCCTTTGTGATCAGTGGATGTCCAACCTCCCAGTGAAGTGTGGTGAGCGCAGCCTGGGTCTGCTTTGGGTCTGGTGAGTTCACCTGTGGCCATGCGCTGCTAGAGGCAGAAGCATGAAGGATTTCTTGCACCTTTCTTCTCAGTCTCAAACCTTCTTAAACTGGCACCGGCATTATTAAAGCGCTTTGAAGTCTTTGGCTGGAATGTGCTGTCGATGCATGGAATGTGTTATGGATGTATGGAATGTGGAGGATATTATTCTTCATTATTATTGTAGACTCAAGCTGTACTTGAAAGACATTGAATGTTGACTGGATCACATTCAATCAAATATAGTAGCAAGGATCCTATGCTGTCTTACACACACCCTTTAATATGAAATAGTATGATATATAAGTGAAAGTTGATATTAACTATTTTTAATTTTTTAACACAATAAACCTCTATAATTTTTTAAGCTAGAAAAAGTTTCTTCTAGAAGACTTCTCTTATGTCATCCAAGAGGTAATTAGTTATACACATAGCTTTTAAAATGCATACTTGCAATCAATTGAAACTTTCATAAAGAAAGTTTCTGTTGCTTTTAGAGAAAAAAATTACCCATGGAAATACAAGTAATTTAGGAGCCTGGTGGAAGACCAATCTCAATTAGCTTAAATTCTGGAAAATGCACTCAAGTGATGATAAAAAATGCACACCGCTGAATGGATTAAGCTGCTTATTTGTATAAGAATACAGCAGTTTTCATTGAGAAAGTGCATTGTACAAACAATCCATATACTTCCATGTAAGCAAGTGTGAGGCAGGTGCACAAACTAATGAGGAATATAAGACAGGTTTTCTCCTGACAGACTATGGCACATGGTCAGATCTAGAGCAGGTGTTCCAGTTAATGAGGAAAATATATTTGTACATGGGGAAACATCCCTTTTTATGCTACAAAACCTACCACCATTTCATGGTGGAAGGAGCTGGGACTTCATTCTGTGGAGTGGAGCAACAGGCTGTTCCCTTGGGATTGTGACCATGTTGTGAAAGTGAGAAAGCAAAACAGCCCTGAAGTGTGATGTGTTATCAAATTACCAGCTTTCCATTGCATCAGGTAGGGAGGAGTTTGTCTTTCACTGCAGAGATGCAAAACTTGCCACCTTGTGCCCTTTTATGTTCTCTCCTATGTATTATAGTGGTGAGGATTGATGCTGTTGCTGGAAGGTAATGGATTAGCAGCTAAAAAGAAAAAAAAGAGGAACAAACTAAACCTGAAGGAACTTTTCAGCTCATAAAGCTTTTATGAACTCAAAAATGCTTGTGGGTGTGTTGTTTAACAGTGGTTGAGGGGATGCTGGAAACATAACTCCAGTCTGTATCAGGAGTAATTTGCACACCTGCATTTTTTGGAGACATTTAAAAGTCTTTACTTAGTGAATATTTTCAAAGTGCTTATTGGACCCTGGGACTCACACCAGCTCTGTCTGGTTTCTTGTCCCCTCCAGCTTTGAACAGAATGAGACTGCAAGAACTTGTGCTTTGTAGATGTGGAATTTTATGGGAAGAGGTTACAAACCTTTGTGTTTTGACATGTAATTCTCTGACATGCATATTTCTATCTTAGCAGTGTAAGAGGGCATGTGAAATTTGAATGAAATGCATAATGGTAATGAGTCATAGTCATAAAACTTTACAAAGAAGGCAGAATAGAGTCTTTTCTGGTCCACGTTAGGCCTTGTCTTAAAGTTCATTTAATCCTGTTGTCTTCACAGCTCCTTCTGGAGGGCTGTCCCAGATTGTCATGGCTCTCTAAGTCTGATTCTAATATCTAGTCTGAATTGCTTCTTGGCCAGTTTATACCCATGTTTATTCTTGCCAGCATTGTCTTTAGCTTGAATAGGTCTTTTTAATTCCTGACACTTATCCCTTGATACTTTTATTTCTCTGTTCAGTTGTAGAGAATAACCATGTCCCCTTTCAGCCTTCATTTTTCCTAACTTCTGAGGGAATGTGTGCATGTAAGAGTGGAAATGCTCTGGGATCATGCTGAGAGGAAAGTGACTGGCTCCATTCCAGAGTCTGTGGGTGTCAGGATGGTGCTGTGACCAGAGCAGATGATGGTGTGGAGGGACGGGGGCACCATGCCTCTCAAGGTTACTTTGAGGCAGCACATCACTTGCAATAGAGACAGCTTAAAAGTAATGCAGTATGTAGGCTTGTGTCTGTCTGCACCTCTACCAACATTGTTCTCTTTTTTGTTATTTATGCCTACTGGCACTTATCTATCTGGACACTATTCTTTCTAGTATACATTCATGTGCTGCATGCAATTTTTTTGGTGTACCTTTCACAAATTACGTGTATTACTTACTGTGTTAGAGAGACTTCTGATGAAGGTGAGGAGACTTTGTTTTTTATGTGCTGAAATCACCATTTGTTTTTCCTCAAATGAAAAGTATATGCTACTGAAACCTCTTGTTTATTCAAAGGACATATTTCAAATCAAAGTTTATTGTAAAGGAAAGATGCTGTCTTGAATTCACTGTTGCTATATGCAGTGACTTATGCACAAGGAGCTATGTATCAATATGAGTTCTCTGACTTTTCAAGCTGTTTAATTCTCTTAACAAATACATAATTCTTGATATGACTGTGTTGTGGTTTAGNTTAGAAGTACTGAACTGAAAGGTAAAATCACTGAACAGAATTAGTCCTGTTTTCACCCAAACCAGGACAGACTGTCATGCATTTAAGGGAAGAAGAATTCCAAATTCATCTGAACATTGCAGTGAGCAAATTACCCTTTAATTTGCAAGTACATTTCAACTTGTATGCATGTGGTGTTCTGTGGCCATGGTTTATTGATGTTGTATGACTAGACTGACCTGAATTAATTTCTGGAGGGCTGTTGAAGAAATAGTGAAAGTGGCCTCATGTGGCCTTACCCAAGTTCTTAATAAATGCAAAATCTCCTATTTATTTAATGGAGGGTTGGGCTTGTCTCCTTATGAACTGTAATGTCCTAGATGACATTAAGACTATGGCAGCTGCTCTCCTCATCAACCATGGAGAAAGACCACGTTCCCTGCTGCTCTAAGCACACTGTAATCAGTGGACATGGTCTTGTTTCAGTGTTTGAATTAGTAATGTGGTCCTTCCTAGTAGTATTTTGTTTTGAGCCCTGGGCTTGTGTATTCAACTAAGAAGGAAAAGAAACTAGTGGTTTGGAAACACCTTTTGAAATGAAACAGGTTTGTCAATGTCCGATAGGTACTCAAGTAATTTTAATGCCCTGATTGACCTAACTCTGTGTTATTTATAAAACCTGGCATAGAGAGAGCCAAGTTCTCATTTTGTCTAAAGGAACTGAAGTGTTAAATTCTAAGTAACATGACCAGATTCTGATATCATCTTCCCCAGAGTAATTACACCATAGTAATTCCAGTGAGGTGATTGAGAGCAGAATTGTTACATGGATGTGGGGATGGTAGGTATCAGAATGTCTTCATAACATTTATAGCTTGTGGTTCATTCTATAATTAGATCATTTATTTATTTATTTATTTATTTATTTTCTTCAGAACAATTTTCTCTCACATATTTAACCCAAACTAATAGATCTGTTGATTAATTAAAGCAGTTGGAACTTTTGTATATCAGGCCTCTTGTATTGTACTGGTGCTGTGGAGGGCTTTTTAAAATTGGCTGGACACCATCACATGAAAATCATATTTAAAATGCAACTGCAATGAAGTCCTGTATGAAAGCAAGCCCAAATAAACAAGTAATTGTAATAAATTCAAGCTTTTTTACACTGCTCCTTTTCTTAAAACAAAGGAAAAGAAAAAACAACCCATATCCAACAGTGCTGAAACTTAGAAAGTTTCACAAGTACAGTTTGTGATGCTAAGACTGTGAATTAGTAAGTGGTCTTCAGGCTACTTTTTCTGGCTCTTCCTCAATATTTATTATAGAACAATTTATTTTTTCACATTCCTTTATAGACATCCATAGATACAAGAGCCAGTGCCTTCACATTAAATACTGTTCAGAGGATGCCTACACATTCCTTGCTGTTTTTGCATTGTTTCCAAGGAAACATCTCAGATCTAGACACAGGGATTACACATTTCTAGCTTTCTTATAGTTCTTTGTTTATTCATGAGAGAAATGAAGGAATTTTATTCATAGGTACAATGTAGTTTTTCATACTTGTCTTGTGAAGGAGAGGAATTCTTTTAGAAGTTTTATTTACATGTGGAGAAAGTCTTAAGAAATCCTATTGCAGAAAAGATGAGCTGTTTTTGACACAGAAATACAGCATGAGATAATTTTTTTGAGAAGATTTTCTGGATGTATCCAGATTGTAGCAAATCTGAGTATTTAGGATGAGGATAACATCTTTTTTGACTCTTTCAGAAAATATTATGGAATATTTTACTTTACATGAAATGATTTATTGTATACAGTGAATCTCTGAGTGAATATAGGATGTGATCCTAGAAATGTAAATAAAGATATTCTTATAAGTGGCTCAAAAGCTAAATATGTTAATAGAAAGTCATTCCCTTTAGATGGAACACTTGATAAACAGTTTGCTAATAGCACTTAAAAAATGTTTGTTGACTCTTTTTGAGTGTGTAGCTTTCATAGTTCTTTTTTACAGTTGTCCTTTGCACATTTTAAATGATTGAATAAATCCTTGATAATCCAGCTAGTATTATTCTATGTCCCTCTTTTTGGAAGTGTTTAAATGATATATTTGTTTGATATACATAATAGCTGCTGCTGTCTTTCAAGATAATTGTGAATTATTTCCTGGCACAAGTCAAGATGTGTTCAGAATGTCTGCTGCATATTTTGTGTTGCCTTTGGGAGCATGGAGCTGAAGTTAATCTGTCTTTTTATATGGAATAATTCACATTTATTTTAAAAACTGCTCAGTGAATTGTAATAGGACTTGCATGACCAGTTCTGTATTACTCTGTTTGCTTAAATGAGGAGAACTCAGTATAAAAAAATGTATTGAAATTTGACTTCAATAATGATTAGAACTGAAATCCCTGTGGAGGAATGCAGTTGGAATTTTGTTCATGGTCAGGAGCAATCATCTTCCATCAGTCTGTGCATCCCTTGGTATTACCTACACTTCATTACTTTTTTATTACTCAGCATTATAGTAAAGATTGCAGAAGAACCATTAATTTTTAACTTTAAAAGTTTTTTAATCGTAATCTTGGATCCTATCTGTAGTACCTCATCAAGCAAGATTTCCCCGGTTTCAGTGGGAAGATTTTGGCATTAAGAAAAGTATTTCCATACATCTAATGTTTGGGGTTTTTTGTTTGTTTTGTTTTGTTTTGTTTTTTTTCCAAAATAACAGGCAAGAATATGCCTATATGTAAAGAGAGTAGCAGTAGGATTTTTTAATAAGGTTTTATTGTGGGATTTTCTCTAAACCATTTTTTTCCTTTCTTGGAAGTGGTGAGTGAAATAATTCTTCGGTTATTTGTCTATTTATTATGCAGGCTTGTAGTGAGTTTCCAGTGACATGTTTGGTTAGATATTAAATAATATAAGCAAAATTCTTGAGTCCTTTTGAAATATTGTGTATGCTTGATCTAACTGACAGGCAAGGTTAAAGACCACAGGATACACCCTCTGGTAAAAACAGATAGTGATAATGGGATTGTAATGGTGCATGAAACTGGAAAAAAGCTTTTCAGTGGCCACAGTGTCTTTTACCTTAGCACAAGTACTCCTTTTCATGCTTGAAGAAACCAAAGTGAGAACTGGGACGAAACATTTTGGACAACAACTAGATCTGGCTGATTTCATGACATTAGGGAGAAGGACACTAAAGTCAAACCCATCACAGTTCAGAAATTACCAAATTGCAATGGGTAACAAAGATACTGATGTCTGAGTTTGCTGTTTGTGGCTGTTGTGTGTAGCAGTTCAGCTTTGCCAAGTGAGAAACACCGCTGAATGTTGCAGTGCGTGTAATGGAGGCTAGTTTAGCACAGTATTGAGTTACCAGGGCTACTAGATGACATAAGAGGGCATAAGATATATACTCTACCCTGAGTGAAGTAAGAACGCTGTGGAAACCAATGAAACAGAAGTATTTCTATGTCTCAAAAATGTTACTCAAGTATTTATTGTTACCTTAACTGAATTATTTGGCTTCTTGGGCTATATGTTTGGTAGGGTTTTTTTGTTTTTTTTTTTGAGTTTATTCTGTACACGTTCGGATCTTCTCAGGTGTGAACTAATTCTGAATCAGTAGCCATTTAGTCATATTAGTGTAGGATGGCATTGTGCTAATAGGTCTAGATGGAACAAGTTCTGCTTTTAGAATAAAAATGAAAACAATATTCATTTTATAAGGGCATGTGATTACATGGTTAAAAAGAAGCTCATGCTCTGTATGCATTATATGTTCTTTTCCCAGATCCAAGCAGTGAAATGGTTAAATATTTACAGGTATACTGCAGCTTGCTCTCAGCTAAATCTTCTGAAGTTATAAGCATATTCAAGAGTATTTGCTACACTGGGCTTCCTTTTCTGCTCTCTTTTTTTCTATTTCATCTGCTGTTTACATGTCTCTGCAGAGTACAGGAAAGCATGAGGATCAAAGGCACCCCAAAAGCTGATTCAGGTAGAAGTTATGTATCAAAATACTGTTTAGTACTTACTTTTTGAAAGGCTTTCAAGCATATGGTGCTGTACTCCTTTTCATAAACTTGTGTTTGAGAGTCACACTTGTGTCATCCTGTCTGCATCAGCGGAGGTTTTGGACTTCAGTTGGTAAAACTGAGAATCTGGTTTATCCCCAGGCTGCTTAGCATGGTTAATACCCAAAGCAATCATGTTTATTAACTCCTATGCCTAAATTTCAAACATTTTTTCTTTTTTTTTTTCCCCACAAGTCAAGGGGTAATGCTAAGAATAACTCATTAAAATATCTATTACAGAATCTACTCTGTGTCTTCTAAATAATATTAACTAAGCACAAGACTGATGTCTATGGGCAAAAATCTATGTGCTATGTAAGTCAATATTTATCTGCATAATTACTCTAATTGTATATTCTAAAACTTACATTTGCATTTAAGATAGTATGAAGTTACTGTAGTAACTTGGGTTACTGCTGCTACTGCTGTAGTAACACAAGTCATTGTGCACAAGCAGATGGGTCTAGGACAAGGATAATTTGCCCTCAATGGACTATTCCAGCAAATCTTCAATAATATGTCAACGAAGAAAATTGAAGCTTAAAAAAAGATTTGCCATGACAGAATGAGTGTATGTTGCCACATGATTAATAGCTCTGAATAACTCCCCGAAAGGAGCAGGGACTTCAGCCAAACAGCATGTCTAATCAGCTGTGATTTTCAGTGCTGGCTTCATGACCAGTGGGCTTTTGCAGACAGAAACTTATGAGGTACTTGTATGATGTTCGGAAAACTGCACAGGATATAATATCAGAAAAGCATTATGGTCAGTGGCAGTACAGGTACATAAAATTCTCTAGATATCTGTAAGAAGAGCATTGTGGGGTAGGTGTGGTGGGATAATCATCATCATAGCTGAGATATTCAGCATAAAACCATTTTGCATAGGGAGGATCCTCCTAAAAATGTTTGAGTTTTTTTTCTCTTCTCCTGCCTGCCTGCCTGCCTACTTCCCTTCCTTTGTAATCCCCCCTCCTCTTTCTTTCTTTTCACTATTTTATCTCTTTTATGTTTTTTTCTTTCTCTTTGTCACATAGAATTCCTCCTTTGAGACTAAATAATTTGCTTAAGAAAGTAAGATTTGGCGCATGCCTACTATGTAAACCAACTTTATTACTACAACAGTAATATCATAGCAACCTGTATTTTTTCCAGAAGTACCACATTAAGGAGTACACCGTAAATTTGCCCCTAAAGCCAAATATTGTTCACATTATTTGGAGAAAGGGACAGGGCAGGGAATATTCATTGCGGGTCATTTCACAGGAGCGGTCAAATGGTGAACATTCGCTTAAATATTGTAACTAACATTTTGACTTTTGCTCTAAGTTTTTGTTGTCATACGCCCTTTTTGGTTCTTCTGGAAGGGACACACTCTTCCCAGGTCAATATGGCCAGAACTGATCCCTTTTCGTTCCATCTGTGTAATGGCTGAAGCATTTGAGATGGCCCTGGTNTTGTATGACAAGCATTCAGGCATTATCCAGGGAACTGTATCCTGCACTTGCTGGGGCTTAGAGTTGACACTGCCAGACTGCCATTTTTAACAACTTGACATTTTACTCAATCTGTTTTTTCTTAGCAAGTTTATCACTACGTCAGGGGTGGAACGCAGGAAGCAATGAGGCTGAAGGAAACAGCAGAGCTTGCCAGAAGGCTTCATGATATGCTTTTATAATAAAACGGTTCCTTTATTTTGGAGATGGTTTTTGCATCATCATGTCTATTACTTTAAAATTTGGCAGGGATGTTTAAGCACAGCCACACAGGCCAGAGCCCTGTGCAAAACAGATGTCCACGTAAGTGACATCCACATTACACAGGTGTTTCTGCTCAGAGCCAACAACTCTGTCAAGATGGAGCTTGGGGGAACAGTATAGCTGTAAAAAGGCTGCAGTTTAGGAATGCGCCAGCCATTGATACTCAGGTTTTCAACAGGGCTGTATCTTGCATGGAAACAGAGACACCCAAATATGGTAAAGCAGCCTGGATAACTGTATTTGAAATAGGCAAGACTGACCACCCACCTTGAATTACTTTCAACTCCTACCCAGCCAGCTGTGCAAAAATAATTCTGTACAAATACATTCTTCCAGAAGTTCATAAAAGTAGTTGAGATTTGTGTTCATGGTCAATGTATACATGCTTTATATTTTTTTTTAACTGCTGATGAGATTTAAAAAATGAAAACTTCTCATTAAAAAAATAAGACCTCTCTTTTGACTGTCAGAGGGAGAACAAAGCGTAAATCCTGAGAAAATTTTGAATTCTAAAAGAATAAAATATAGACTGCTGAACAGTGCCCTAAATCCTTAAGCATTTCCAAAGGGAGCCAAAATTAACAAAACTTTTAGAAATATATATCCATCTGGGGGAAGATTTTAAGTGAACTAAGTAAAACCTTTTGTTTATTTAGACTGAACAGTAATCAAGTAGTCATGTTAATGTGAGGTAGAAGGATTAAAATAATCAAAAACGTAATTATTTCTGGACCTTTCTTTGTTGTCTTTACTTAGCTGTATATAATAGTAGCTATGTTTCTTTAACACCTTAGACCAGCTCCTTGGCAGTATTCCCACCTTCTTCTGATGGGGGTAGGGAGAGGGGATATGCCTGAAGCACCGTTGCACTTTGACCATGGTTAGGTAGGTTAATGATATTACAAGATGGCACAAGTTAGAGGAATTGCAGGTACCGAAGACTGACATTTGGAATTTTCCTTCAGTGAGAAACATCTGTATTTAAAAATCTTATTTCTTTTGAAATGAGATGAAAAGAACAATTAAAAAAAATCCTTTTTTCTGTAAAACAAAATGGCCCAAAAGATGTTATCAGAATGTTTTATTTCTGTAAAATTGAAGTTTTCTATTCAAAATTAAATATACTGTTTTAAAGGAGGACAAAACCCCTAAGTACAAAGGCTTTGAAACAAGAAAAATTATATAGGTTTTTTTTTGTATGGAGGCCATCTTGTCAGATTTCTTCTTCAGTATGCTTTTAAAACAAAATATATTCAACAAGACTGACACATTCCTGTTGAATTGGTTGAGCTTTGTTTCACTGGAAGTTTTTTAGTAAGCTGTAGTCATAAAACTGCTTGAATCCACACAGACTGCAAATCTGATCCCAGGCAGAGCTGAGGTTCAGGGGAGTCAATATATGAGATAAAGCTGTTTAAGGCTTTCCTCATGCTAGATTCTCTCCCAAGCCCAGATATGAGGCATCACTGGACTTTCAGAGGGTTTTTAAAAAAGTATTTTGAACCTTTTCTAATTTGAGGACTCCTAAATATTTTCCAGATGAAGCAGAGACACCTTTTGGATGAATTTAAGCCTGCTGACTGAAGGCAGCTCTTGGTATCTCACCTTTGCAAACCCATCAGGATCATCCCACACATGTGCAGGGATTTTGAGATAACACATGAAAGCCTTTCATTTAGGTTATTCAGAGAGTCTTAATGGAACACACTGTGCATATTTACTGAAATTGTTCTGTGGGTTATCTGTTTGGCTCTGCTTTCAATAGGAGCTTCAATCCACAGCAAATTCTATGAATGTATGAGAATGAGGATGATAACAATTCATGCATCTGCCTTCAATACTCATTGCCATCAGTGTGCCTCTCATGACATATTTTTACAACCTGTTCCTGCAGTGACCTTCTCAGAAGAATATTCTTTGAATGAGTAAGGGTCTGATCAGTAGCTCTTCTGAAGCTGTCACTTAACAGTCTACCTAAGGTGATCGTCTGTTCTTCCATGATGAGCTGAACCGTTGTGCTAACTACTAGGTATCAGTTATTTTCTTTGTTCCCTGGCTGTAGCCCCAGACACCTCTGTCCTTGACCTCAGAGCATCTAATCAGTTGGTGGTGATGTTTAAGCCGTTGGCAGGGAGTGCGAGTTTATCATCATGTGTGATGGAAGTCTTCTGCAGGAGATGATGACCATGGTACTGTCAGACTAACTGTAGTCATGAAGAAGAGGCATACACAACTGAATGTAGAGTACATATCTGTGAGGAAGAAATAATTCTAATCAGTACAGGGCCTGATTCAAAGTCCACAGAACATGTTATGAATCTCTCTGTGAATTTCATGGGTTTATTAGGCCCATAGTCCTTCTTCAAAAGACTGAGCTCTATTACTTCTCACAAGCAACTCAGCATGTTGCTCTGAAGCAATAAATGGACAAATTAGGGGAATCTATAGGTGAAACTGTTATCTGCAGGATACTAGATTAGATATTAGCAGTTCTATTTTGAATGAGACTTCACAAAATGTGATAAATCCATAAGTGTTCTGAAGGAAATATTGTGGGTTTTGAAAGTTTGGAAAACATCAGAATCTGTTTTCTATTTAATTCTCTCTTAATTCTTCTTCAGCTGCTTATCTGAAGATTTTTGAGAGAAAATGCTTTATACTGCCTGTCCCCTGAAAAACGATCTCAGAAAAGCCCCTTGGGGTTCTTTGTAGAATATTAAAAGGCTTCTCAAGAAAAAAAGCTACTACACATTACCCATTTTTTTTGGATGTGGAGAGGATAGCTCACTCATTAGTAACATGAGGTTACTTTTATATTTGATCCAGTGAAAACTTAATGTGGGTTTAGACCAGTTATCATTAGAAGGGTTGTAATGGAAATTAATGCCACTTCAGTCAGTTGCTATGTGGTTATATATAGTAGCAGTCAAGTCCTCCTGCAGCTAAAAAGCAGCATGTAGCCAGAGGGATTTCTTTCTCTTAGACACAATTGACTGTTATTGAGATAGATGCCTATTCCATACAGGTAATTTAAATATCTAAGCATAGTAAATGGATTAAGAAATACTCTAGGCTGCATATACAGTCACCCATTTATCTATTCCATCTCTATTTCATTGCATACCTCCTCATTTTCCTCAGCAAGAGGCTTTACTGACAATTATCCTTTAGGACTATCTGAATTGACAAGCCTTGGTTTTACTATTTTTTTAGCTATTTGCTTTTACTTTCTTTTTCTTGGAGTCATAATAACAAAGCACCTCTTTGAACAAGTAATCCTTTTGGCTTGGTTGCCATGATAATGTGTGAACTATCGATAAACATATTAAGGAACCAAACTCCTTGCCTTTAAAGTCCTCATTTCACCTCTTATTAATGGTCTCAGGTCTGTGTGTCTTCACTTCCTGGAATGGACTTGAACATAAATAAGGGCAACATATGTCAGCTGCATCTAACCAGGTTAAAACTATTGCAAATGTTCATGTGACTGCCCTAAGGGTATAACAAACCAGTTAAACAAATAAAGCTTTTCCATCACGTATTAGTATTTTATGGTAGGTTTTCATCCTAGTGGCTTGATTATTCTTATAGGACAAGGTTATATGTTATCTGAGTTATATTGTTACGTACATTATTGGCCATCGCTGGGGTTCAAGAGAATTTTCTATAGTTGTTAACCCTGAGCACTGGCAACTTGATTGCTAACATTGAATAATCAAAGTTCTAGGAAGGAGTAGAAATTCTAATTTAAAAAAAAACAAACAAAAACAAACAAACCAAACAACCCCCCAAACAATTGGTGTCTTTACCATTTTCTTGAAAGATGGTTATATTTTTCTTGAAAAAAACTCTAAACCAAAAATGCTTAGTATTTAATGAAAAAACCTCCTGCAAGTTTATTATTGGAATATCATACCTTTAGGTAAGGTTCTTTTATGTGGATCTTTGTGGCATGTGAGATCTTGAAAAAGCTAACAAAGTAAAAGTTAGGTCTGATAGAGATCTCTGCGTATGTAAGAATTTGTATATGTCTTCTAGGTGAATTTGGAACAGATGTTGTTCATTAAATTTATTACCTACCATAAATGATTTACCGTGAGCTGGTAATTTGAGGGACTCCCAGGTGTGCACTGCTACAAAAGTAATACACTGGTCAGAACTTGTTAGTCATGGTACCCTCCTACAAATTGCAACCTATACAGTCCCATCCAGGTTTTATATATTTTTTTAAAATATATAGTTCTGTGCAAAAGCATGCTACATATTTTGTGCACACAATCCTAACAGCTGTCTACAAAATCACTATTAAGCCTTATGCCACAGTAGTCTATATACTAGGTTATTTATACATACTCTTTCTTGAACTGTGAACACAGTACAGGCCATCTTTCTTGCTCATGCACATTTATATATGTAGCTCTCTGGTTCTCTAT
>VWZY01007769.1:154783-168407 GCA_013399075.1 Chloroceryle aenea | reverse complement strand
GAGGTTACTTTTATATTTGATCCAGTGAAAACTTAATGTGGGTTTAGACCAGTTATCATTAGAAGGGTTGTAATGGAAATTAATGCCACTTCAGTCAGTTGCTATGTGGTTATATATAGTAGCAGTCAAGTCCTCCTGCAGCTAAAAAGCAGCATGTAGCCAGAGGGATTTCTTTCTCTTAGACACAATTGACTGTTATTGAGATAGATGCCTATTCCATACAGGTAATTTAAATATCTAAGCATAGTAAATGGATTAAGAAATACTCTAGGCTGCATATACAGTCACCCATTTATCTATTCCATCTCTATTTCATTGCATACCTCCTCATTTTCCTCAGCAAGAGGCTTTACTGACAATTATCCTTTAGGACTATCTGAATTGACAAGCCTTGGTTTTACTATTTTTTTAGCTATTTGCTTTTACTTTCTTTTTCTTGGAGTCATAATAACAAAGCACCTCTTTGAACAAGTAATCCTTTTGGCTTGGTTGCCATGATAATGTGTGAACTATCGATAAACATATTAAGGAACCAAACTCCTTGCCTTTAAAGTCCTCATTTCACCTCTTATTAATGGTCTCAGGTCTGTGTGTCTTCACTTCCTGGAATGGACTTGAACATAAATAAGGGCAACATATGTCAGCTGCATCTAACCAGGTTAAAACTATTGCAAATGTTCATGTGACTGCCCTAAGGGTATAACAAACCAGTTAAACAAATAAAGCTTTTCCATCACGTATTAGTATTTTATGGTAGGTTTTCATCCTAGTGGCTTTTTTATTCNGTGGCTTGATTATTCTTATAGGAAAAGGTTATATGTTATCTGAGTTATATTGTTACGTACATTATTGGCCATCGCTGGGGTTCAAGAGAATTTTCTATAGTTGTTAACCCTGAGCACTGGCAACTTGATTGCTAACATTGAATAATCAAAGTTCTAGGAAGGAGTAGAAATTCTAATTTAAAAAAAAACAAACAAAAACAAACAAACCAAACAACCCCCCAAACAATTGGTGTCTTTACCATTTTCTTGAAAGATGGTTATATTTTTCTTGAAAAAAACTCTAAACCAAAAATGCTTAGTATTTAATGAAAAAACCTCCTGCAAGTTTATTATTGGAATATCATACCTTTAGGTAAGGTTCTTTTATGTGGATCTTTGTGGCATGTGAGATCTTGAAAAAGCTAACAAAGTAAAAGTTAGGTCTGATAGAGATCTCTGCGTATGTAAGAATTTGTATATGTCTTCTAGGTGAATTTGGAACAGATGTTGTTCATTAAATTTATTACCTACCATAAATGATTTACCGTGAGCTGGTAATTTGAGGGACTCCCAGGTGTGCACTGCTACAAAAGTAATACACTGGTCAGAACTTGTTAGTCATGGTACCCTCCTACAAATTGCAACCTATACAGTCCCATCCAGGTTTTATATATTTTTTTAAAATATATAGTTCTGTGCAAAAGCATGCTACATATTTTGTGCACACAATCCTAACAGCTGTCTACAAAATCACTATTAAGCCTTATGCCACAGTAGTCTATATACTAGGTTATTTATACATACTCTTTCTTGAACTGTGAACACAGTACAGGCCATCTTTCTTGCTCATGCACATTTATATATGTAGCTCTCTGGTTCTCTATGTTGATGCAGTTATAGTGAGTCTACTGAGAACCAGAAACTATCAGAGCTCCTTAGCAGCTTTGACTTACCATTCCCTTTCAGTCACTGAATCATAGAATCAGAGTGGTAGGGGCTGGAAGGGACCTCTGGAGATCATTGAGTCCAACTCCCCTGCCAGAGCAGGAACACCCAGGGCAGGCCACACAGGAACAGATCCAGGTGGAATTCTCTTGAATTTCCTTGTGGTTTTGCATTCACAGTTTTGAAGAGAAGGTATACAATTCTGTGTCAATTACAGCTTCTACTTCCATGAAAATATGATTCCTCAGTATGACTAGTATTTCTGTTAGCTAACATTTCTGAATTCAGAAGCGAATGCTATTAAAAATGCTTCTCCCTGTTATATTGCAAATCTTGGAAAAATAACTAAACACTTGCTTTTTTACTTAAAGAAAATTTGAAGGGCAGATATGGGAAGACTTAAAGCTAGCTCAGGCTCAAATACAGCTGCAGCAGCTCTGTTTTTCTGTGGCATCATTCAGACTCTGTAAATATTTCTTATCTACTGGAGGAAGTAACAGGGAGAAATTATCTCTTTAAAAGCATTGTATAAAACAGCTCCCAACAAATACATGTGAGAGAGAGAGGGCAAGAGGGTTCTGTAGCCATCTAATAGAGCTGTCATAGCACAAAGTAAATGCCAGCCTTCATTGGGGCAGTACAGAATAGCCAGGCAGAAATGAAGTTGAAAACAACCTCTTTTTATTTTTTTAATTTTTTTTTCCCCTCCTTGGGCTGGGAACTCTGAGGTTAGTGTTGTGCAAACTGAATATTTTCGTAGAAATGCACAATGCTCAAGTTGATTTATTCTTTTAATTCTGGCATGGATCTTAATTTTTCCCTAGTTGTTTAACATTTAGATCAAAGCCTGAGATTCAGGGCACCTTATTACATATTCTTTATAAAGCAGACCTGAAGTTGCCATTTATTCTTCAGCTGGAGGTTTAGCAAAATAAAGATTCAGTAATACTTCGTGCATTTAGCTGTAAGCACAGTGTGAGATATTAGAACATTAATTCTCAAGAGTTGCTATGACCTTTTAAAGACCCACATTGCAGTTAATTTGCACACACAAAATACCCCAAGCCAAAGAATCACAAGCCTTTCACAGTGCTCTGAGTCAGTTTAATGTGATTTAATACATTCTTTTCCAGAATGATCACCTGATTACTCTATCTGCAAGGGCTCAGGAGTTCCAGAGGTTAAATGATGTTCATATGTGGGGGAATTACTTCCAAATAATGAAGTACTTTACCTGTCAGGTTCTTATTTGTGTGTGTGTGTGTCTTCTAAATAGTTTTAGTAAGGAAGATTAACTTAAAAATTGAATTCTGTCATATACTGGGTATGTCAGAATACCTGCAAATATTCTTTGGGAAGCAATCACTATCACAGCAGCACTGTCAGACTAGAGTCCTGTATGTTGGTTCAGATCCTCAACTGGCAGATGTAGACAGAGCTCCATTGGCTACCCTTGTTCACACCTGTAAACAGTAATTTTGCTTTGGACAAAATGATAATAAATGTAAGCTCGGAAGAAAGATCTATTAATGTAATAAGATTTTCCGTCTTCAAGTCAGTTGGCCAAGCCTGAAATTTGTTTTTTTTCTAACTCTTTTGCATCTTTTTCTCTTCCTTTTCCTTTTCCTTTTCCTTTTCCTTTTCCTTTTCCTTTTCCTTTTTTTTTCATTTATTTTTTAATCAGGGTATCATCTATTGTCTGGGAAAGGAGGTCAGTATTGAGGGCACATTTAAAAGGTGTCTATGGAATCTGGGATTATAAATATTAGAGGACTTAATGAGGGCTTCTGCAGCTAAAATTTATCCGCCTAGATCTTCCTTTCTCCTATTAATCTTTTTGGCCTCCTAGAAATATCAAGAATTTTGTGAACTGTAGGAGTGTGTAAATAATTCAAAGTGAGTGGTAAGGAGAAGGAAATAGCTAGACTTATTGTCTGATGAGTGATCTTTGAATGTGGGATGTGTTTTCTTATTTGCTTCATAATGCTTTATAATGCCAAATAGCAGCACCATTGTGAAGTGAGACTTAATTTACTGACCTAAGATATGAAATTAAAGAATAGAGCAATTGATGTAGTTTTTATGTCATTCTTAGTGATTTGAGTTACTCTCTGTTGAGAATAAGTTGCAGAGGCATATTCTATATGTCCTATTTTATTTTAGACTTTGCCTTACTTAGCTTTCTCTAAATTCTGTTTTTGGCGAAGGTTAGCCAGCAACTAAAATCCATGGACGCAGTTACTGCAGGATAGAACCAGAGTCTTTTGGCCTAAAAATTGTTTTCATCTTGTCTATTCCATATCTGTGGTGAATAGTGTAGGATGTTGGTTTGGGTGTAAGTTTGGGACTAAACATGCATGGCAATCAACAGTATTACATAATCAATGCGATCAAAGTATGCAAAGACTTCAACTAGAAAGTCAAACACTGTGGCAACTTTTAACTTTGTCTCAATAAGAGCACACACACTGAATTTACTATGTTTCATTTTGAATTTTTTCATTTTTTATTTTCTTCTCAGATGGATTGCTCGTACTTCATATGTCTACTGTAATGCACAACTGTTGATGTCACTTAGGGATTATGAAAAGCTCTCTTTTTTTTTCAGATCATCCGGTGAATGAATTTTTGGATCTGTTCAGTCGCCACATACTTCCTCATGCAATACATGAACCCCACATTGATGCAGACTCAGCTCAGACTGAACCTTGTACTTCAGACTCTGAGCAGGATTTGTCTGAATATATAATATTGGATCCTTTTATAGAGTTTACAGAAGAAGAAGACTGCGAAAATACTACTGATGTTACAACTCCTCCAGCTTTGCAGTTCATCAACGGGAAGCAACAAGTTACTAGCGCACCTAAGAGCACAAAAGCTGAGGAAGCAAGAAGTGACCAAATTGAAAGCGTTGCACATTCCAAAAATGTAACTTTTTCTCAAATCAATGGAACAAATGCATTTATAATACCTGAAACTGAAGCTTCTGGTACTATGCAGCCAAGCAAAGCTGGAGAAGTAATAGGGGCATTTGAAGTTACACAACCAACTGTAGATGTTGCAATGTTAGAACCTGTTTACAGTGGTGAGTCAGAAGTTGCCACAACAGATAAATCAACAGCCATTACTTCTTCATATGAGCAGTCTCTGCAAAATAATAAAGAGACCATAACATGGCATAGAACTGAGGAAAGCTCTACTAAAGATACAAAAAACTTGCTTTTGATTACTAGTGAATCTTCTGGAGATGGCTCCACTGAATCTGATTTACCCAGTTCTGTCTTCTCAGAAATTGTGACAATGTCAGGAAAGGAAGATGATGAAAAAAAATCCGTTGTAACTTCTGCTCCTGATGCATTTACTGCGAAAAGTTCTGCTGTTATTGCTTCTCTGGATGAAATCTTTAAAAGTGCTACAGTAGGCATAGGTGTGAAAGACCTTATTACAGAAGAGTCAACCACTGCTCCAGGAGATCATTATAAATCAACTATTAAACTTAATGCAAATTCCCCTGTTGAAAATCTTATGGAGCCAAGTAGTCATACACCAAAGCCTGAGGGGAGTGCTGCTGCTTTTGTAGTTCTAGAAGGCTCTGGAGGTGTAGAAGAGGACATCACTGTAACTTCAGCTACGACACTGGAAACAGCAGTAACAGAAACACAAGATATTTCTCTGGGCTCTGGCACAGTACTGCCAACAGAAATTTCTGTAACTGTTCCAGGAATCACCTCTGTTTTGCCCAGAGGAATAAGCACTCTTTATTCTGCTTTTGATCAAAGTTCTGCAGTACCTGCTGCCACCAATTCTGTGTCTGAGTTAATTACAGAAAAAGTAGTTGTCAATGCTCTTGTAACTGAAAAGAATATTGAAGATGGAAAAGAAACACAGACCACTGTTAATTCAAGTCAGGAAAATTCAGTTACTGCTGAAGAGGGAAATTCGGAGTTGAATGAACTTGGGAGCACTACTACTGAAGTCAGAACTGTAAGTCAAGAGCCCACTCCACTCAGAAACACAATACTGGTAACAGGTACCATAAGTTCTGAAATCAAACAGGTCACCACCATTCCCTTCTTGAGAGAGAAGATTTTTATAAATGAAGGATCAGCAGAAGAGCCAGCATATATATTTTCAGGGGGTCCCACAAGAAAAATGGTAAGAACTGACTCCCCATATATTGATCTGGGTTCTGGAGACACAGATGTTTTCACTGAGTCTGCTACTTTGACTTCAGTTCCATCAAGGCCTGTCACTGAAACACTAACAGATAAGCAAGAAGGAAAAGCTTACAACATAGATGATGCTTCACTGAGGAAGACAACAACAGAGTATGTAGAGCCTACAAGAAGAGATGAATTGGCAATATCAGTTCCAAGTACTGGGTCAAATGGCTTGTCAAAGGAATCTGGACTAACAAGTCAGACACCCTGGGATGTGTTTAGTACAGGAAAACCAGGAGAACAAAAGCAGAAAACAGAACCAACTTACACAGCTCCTTCTGAAGTAAAATCTAGTCCTGGTTTTAGAAAACAGGTAACATCTCATGTTGCACCAGGAGTTAAAACTGAAGAAGCCTATGAGGTCACATCATCTCCAGAATCAGAAGTTATTAACAGCCCTCACAACAACATGGTGACACATCATGCTGGCAGTATAAAAGCAGTAGCTGAATCTACAGAAAATAAAAATGCAAAAGTTAGTTCTTCAACTGTCTCATTAGGCAAGATTCTGCTGATTGAGCATGGCTCAGGGGAAGAATTCAAAAGTGACAGCAGCACCACAAAACTAATGTCTAATGGACCTACTGAAAAAATACTTGGAAATAGTTTCTTATTTATTGATCAGGGATCTGGAGAAGCAGAAACATTAACATTTGCAAAACCAGCAGTTTCACCCACAAGGAAACCAGAAACAAAAGAGAATTATGATGGAAAAGTCGTCAGCACACCATCTATGGATCATGCCTTCACTACCAATTCTGATGAGCTAGTCACGAGTACTGAACATGAAGTAACCACAATAGGAGCTGTAAGTGGTTTAAGAACGGAAGAGAAAACAACCGATGAACTGACACAGAGAGCTTTTTCTACAAACACTTCTTTGGTTCAAGATACACATTCTGGAGAAAGCAGGCCAAGGGAAATTTCAACAGAATCTCCTGAAGATACAACAATAGACCCATTCTTTAAAAGTACACAGGCTAACCATGAAAGTCTGACATTTTTAAACGTTCCAACTATCAGTCAGTATTCAGAAGAAAAAGAATTAGAAACTGCATCTGTTAAAAAAATACTTTTGCCATTTAATGATGACAGAGTAACTGAAACTGTAAAGGTCGAAAGGAAATACATAAGCTCTCCCATTACAGTTACAGAGCAAGAGGATAAGTTGGTACAAAATATTTTCCCTACGAAAGATATTCCCAGATCACTCCTAACACCTAAAGATGAAAAGCTAACAAATACTGACCTCATCAGTGACCCACTGTTTTCAGGACAAGGATCAGGAGATGACCTTGCTGTTATTCCTTCTGTAGTGCCATTGGCTGTCAAAGAAATCCCAAGTACTCCAAGTCCTCAAACTTCTCATACTGAAGGTATGGAACCCAGACTTTCAACTAGCAAGACACAAGACTATGAAAGAGGAAGCACTGAATCGAGTGCTGAAGTTAATGATGAAGTTACAAGTGCTGTAACTGAATTGCTGTCAGAAACAGAAGACCAGTTCCCCAGCTCAGTGATCACCATTTCCCCAGCTTTCTCAGGAGACAGTTCCAAGAGCTTCAGCTCTATAGAGATTAAAGGCACAACACCTTATGTTGGTGAAACTGAGGAACCTCACGATAAGGAAACTAACTATAAGAGAGGAGAAAATGAAACAGATAGGACAACAACTACTTCTGAAGCTGTTTCTCAAGAAGAAACTTCACATTTGCTGGTTAAAGATGGCATAACTCCTGTTTCTGTAATACTGAGTGGAACTGCTAATTTTGAAACAAAAGAATCATTTATAACATCAACAACAAAAATGCCGGGCAGAGTATTACCTGAAAGCTCTGGAGAAGGATCTGGCTGGGTTGGTGTTTGGGATTCATCTCCTCCTGATATGTTTACTCATTTGTCAGCAGCTCCTGTATCAAAAATAGAACTAAATGCTTCATCTAGTGTTCCCGTGGAAGTTTACTCTGAAGTTACAACAACAGAGACACTGATAGATGGATCACAGACTGTGACCACAGGCTTAGCATCACTTTTTACAGAAGAAAAAGAGATTGTGGCAAACCCATCTGCTGCTCATCCAAAGACAACTACATCAGAAGAACTAACAAGTGATACTGGTATATATGAGAAAATTATTCCCATGATTGATGATAAAAGAAGTGTTATATTGAACGTTTCTGTTTATGGTGATATTACACTAATTGAAGAACGACTTCAAATCCCATCAGCAGAAACAACTATTATAGACATGGATCACTCAAAATCAATACCTGAAGATATAATAAGTGTGCAGACAATGCCAAATCCTGTCGTACAATCAACATATGGCAGTGATGATAGCATGACAGCTGAAGGGGAGAAATATGATTCAACACCTAAATTCTCCATTAAAAAAGGAAACCCGCCTGGATTTGGTGACAGTCTTTCTTTGACTACTTCCAATCGACCAAGTAGTGAATCAGTAACAGCTGGGCACCGACCAAAAACAGATGACAAGGATTTGGGTTCAGAGAATGCCATGAAATTTACAACAGAAACTCTCATCACTACCAAACTCTCTGAACTAGGCATTTTTCTTCCTACAGTACCATCACTGGCAAGCCCTCATGTGCCTCAAGAGTCTAAACATGTTGTAGCAAGCACAACAGAAGACACCTATGAGCTGAATACTTCAGCAAACAACCAAGTAATAGCAGATCAAAGTGAAGCAATCTCTGTCTCTGGCTTTTCTGGAATGGGCCAAGAAGAACTGGATGATAAGCAGACTCTGGTTCTATCTCTTACACCAGTTTCATCTACTGAGACAGAAAAAGTTTTGACAGCTGACATGCTTGATGCAAGTATTGTCACCACACAGTATACATCCCAATTGACAACTGTATCATCTAGCAAGAATGAAGAGAAGCTTCCTACAGTATACACGAACACAAAATCTGCAACAGATGAGTATGAAGAAACAGATTCTGTAAGCTTTTATTCAGTACCTACAATTCCTAAATCCTCAGTAACTGTTCAGTTAGTTAATGGAGTATCTGAGTATCCCGAGGTAATCATTCCTAGTACATCATCATTAAATGATTCAGATCAATCCAATCATTCATCAGAAGGAACCTTCAAAGAGGTCAGTTCTGATATTGCAGCAACATATAAACCACCTACAACAGAACTTCTTGACAGAACAGAATCTTCTCTGATAGGATTTTCTCCCAAAGCTGTTTCAGAAAGCAGAACTACTGAAAGTACTCCTCACTTTAATAGACTTGTAACAGACAGGACAGAGGAGACAGAAACCTCTGTAACTGATTTGACTCCTGAGGAAGAAGCTACTGTTTCTGGAGATTCTCCATCAATACACGTCTTGCCTACTGCTTTTCTGAGTTTTGGAGAAAGAGTGAGCACAGATGTTCCAAAAGTTAGCACAATAAAAATAGAAGCTTCCTCAGGGAGAGCAAACAACTCCCATAAAGAAGATGTCAGGAGTACTGAGAGAGAAACCTCATGGCTTTTTTCCACACCTGTTTCAGATTCACCCAATAGTATTGCAAATATTGAAATATTTAACCATGACCAGGAAGCAGTTACAATGCTAGTTTCATCTTCGCAATCTTTGGATAGAAGCATGGAGACACAATCAGCTTTTTTTGGTCAAGAGGAGTTCCCAACAATTTCTTCTAACATTGCAACAAACAGCACTGCCCCTGGAAATAGTCCCTATCAAAATGAGCAGTCAACGATAAGCTCTGAGGAGCCAAATACTATTGAACTTGTAACTTCATCATTTTCCCTTCCGGAAGTCACTAATGGATCGGATTTCCTGATTGGCACCAGTGTGGGTTCAGTTGAAGGCACAGCAGTGAAAATTCCAGGTAACTTCCAAATATGATCATTGTCGTATGTGTTTGTTGTGATACTTGTAAATGTGTGTCTTAACTCTGATGAGAGGCATGACAATAAGAGCACTGTGTGAAATAACAACAGATTTTGGGAGCCTCAATCTTTGAAATCAGCATGATTGTAACTCCTACAAATGGGAGGATGGGGGTACCAAAACTCAAGCTCAGTGAGTTTTTCTAAGTGTTTGCACCCTGGAGCTCTGGATCAGACTTGAGGTGACCAGCCAGTTCTAAACCACAGGAAGGTAACACTGTTGTGGTAGAGAATTAATCTGTAATTATTTAATTTTCCAATTTCTGACAGATAATTTTGTCTGATAGCTTTTCTGTGTTGGCATAATTATAGTACTTAGGCAATTGGTTTATAGTTAGGGATGTTTTGTAACATCCTTCAGCTGACATTAGAGAGCCGATCTAGTGCACATTTTAGGATCAGAATTTTCTATAAATATTAACTTCTCTTAAAATACTGGACAATACTCTTCAGAAAAAATAAAACCAAGACTTCATGTTTTCAGGTTGGCTGTAGTCTTAACTGGCTGATAAACCAGGTTTAACTGGTCTGTCTCTTATCAATTACAGATCTTTTGGTTAGATGCCATTTGCCATAGCTTTTTTGGTTTATGTAATGGTTATTAGGCACCATTTCACCAAATACACAGATGTTGTAAGTGGGTTCAGTACACTTAACTTTGCTTCATTCCTATTTTATCTAGCTATGGTTAAGGAAAGAACTGAATTGGCTTAATTTTATAGTGGTTTTATTATTATTATTATTATTATTTTTCCTCAAATAATCCAGGTAGCTTTCGATTTGAAAAGAATTACTGTGAACATATCCAGTCTGTAGAAGGACAGATAGACAGTAAACACATAACAAACATTGTTAGGTGCTTAACATAGTCTTACACTCGGGACTTTCAGTGAAGCAATCCTAAGACAAGCACTCTGTTCTATGAATATGGCCAGATTCTCTTCAAGAATCCCAAATCTAAGATGGGATTTTCTTCTGGAGGCTTTCAGCTAAATCTTCTGCTTTCCAGTGGCTAGATGGAGAACAGGGTACTTTAAGAAGATATCATTAAACATCCATCTGACAAGGGGAAAATAGATGTTACTTATCTTTTATTTCACGAATCTGATTTTGTAAGTTATCAAAGCCATGCCTTTCCTCATGTATCCCCGAAGGACTGCCTTCATGATTTTCCTCACACTCTGAGAAGCTAATATTTAGAAATGGTTATCTGGTGCGTACTTGTTTGTGTGAGTGATTGCTCCTAGGCATTAAATCAAATGCAAATATCTAGGTATCTAAACTCAGTTGAAATAAACATCACTAGAAGGCATAAATCTCTGGAAGGAAAAGCTATTTAAATGATAACTCCGATAACAACTGAAGATTTCGCAGCAGGTAAGCTTTTATCCTAATGTTCAGTTCAGATATTAATATATTCAGTATCTTCGTTTGTATTCTTGAAATGTGTTTTTATGTAAGATGGGTGGGAAATATTCATGTGTGAAAAGATACTTTTCCAATGAAATAAGATTTTGTGGGCATTGATTGATTAAATATAATGAAATGAAACAACAGCAGCCAGCCAGTATGTTCTGTGTACCCAATCATTCTACATAAACTAACCTTGTTCAAAAAGAAAAGCATTTTCCATTCATTTTGCATATGCTTAACTGTTTTCAGCTATAATTAATTGTCATGTCATGCAAACTAAATCCTGAATAAAATATCATGACTGCCAAATATAGTATAAATTGCTATATAAACAGGTAATTATAAAAATTATTTATATTGGTTCATAGGAAACACCATGTTATTGTTAAAGTTGTAAGTGATGCCTTAAAATAAGCTTTAGAATTTTACAAAACTGAGTAGTCTCTTATGTTAATAATTTCTGTAGCTACAGTAAAGTCTGCAACATCAGTGTAAAAATGAAGATTTCTTCTTCCAAAAAAATCAAAAAGACACCAGGTCCTGGAAAATACAGAGTCATTTTTCTTTTTCTACTTGTTTAACAGGCCAAGATCCATGCAAAAGCAACCCCTGCCTTAATGGTGGTACCTGCTATCCACGTGGTTCATTTTACATCTGTACATGTTTGCCAGGTTTCAGCGGTGAGCAGTGTGAATTAGGTAAGCTGATGTCGTCTCAGTACTGATTAAGTCAAGTATAAAGGTTTCATACATGAGATATGCAGAAGCGGTGTGTTTTAAAGTGGAAGAATGCATGGACATTTGAAAAATTCCACAGAAAGGCCTTACTTAAGAAGAGACAAATTAAATGAAATGAAGGAGGTCACCTTATCCCTATTCTCTCTCACAAGAAAGAGCGCAGATGATACACACACAAATGTAAGAGTATTGTAAACTACATTTTTTTCCCAAAGTACTAATGATATAACAAGATGAAAGGGCTTCAAGTTGCATCAGGGGAGGTTTAGATTGGATAGTAGGGAGAAATTCTTCACTGAGAGAGTGGTTGGGCACTGGAACAGGCTGCCCAGGGAGGGGGTGGAGTCACCACCCCGGGAGGCATTTGAAAAATGAGCAGACATAGGCTATGGTCTAATGGATAGAGAGATGTTAGGATGAAGGTTGGACTTGATGATCCTCGAGGTCCTTACCAACCTAGAGATTCTATGATTCTATGCATGACCTAGAATTCATAATATTAAATTCATAAATACATAAAATACAAACAAATAAACATTAATATTTGGGATAGCTCTTAAGATCTTTGTGTATTTATTTGAAACAGTGGTAAAGTAACTACTCACCTACTCTAGGTGATCCTGCTCTGGCAGGGGGGTTGGACTAGATGATCTTTCGATGCCCCTTCCAACCGTAACATTGTGATTCTGTGTAAAATAAACTAATTCCAAATGTGACTGGTAAGCTAAGAATTGAATGCCAACTTGATATTTTTTTTCAATTGTAAATATGATCATAATCATATACAACTTTGGTATAATTTAATATTTTTATAACACCTTTATCTGTGGACCCCTTCAAGCTACCTGTGACATTTGTGTTTCCTGCCATGACTGTGAGTTTCAGAAGTCTGTCCAGTACGGTTCAGAATAACCAGCTTTTCCTTCCAACCAGCAAGTGAAATTATCATAGAAGTGGTAGTTTGGCTGCTTAGTGTAGAGCTGGTTTAGGCACTGAAAAGTTTTAAATTTCATTCCCCGATAAATACCATGGATCTGCCTGTTATACAGTTGCCTGCCAAATTTGAAAGAAAAAAAACCCACATGCAACGTTGCTAAAATGAGTTCAAGTCATCATACAAAGCATGTGGAAAAAAAAAAAAACACAACCCCACGTAAAGACTGCAATCAGTTCAGCGTAATTAGCGGGATTACTATGATTTTTTTCTGTCTTCTGCAAGATATGGGATTAAAAAAATAATTTGCCAGTGTTTTTTTTTCTGCTTTCCCAGCTCTTATTGATGAGTTTGCTACTTCCCTAGTGGGTTGCTGCTGTTATGTATCAAGTTTTAGTTGTTACATTTAAATATTCTTCTTTGTCAAGTTACAAACCAGAGGTCAGAGATAATTTTCTACCTATTTCTCNAAAATATTTTTAAAAGCCTTTCACATGATGAAGCATTTATTCCTAGGATTGTATAACTGTTGGTTTGTAGATATGTTATCTTCTCTCTTCTATTTTCATAGTCAGTTGTTACCGGTAGGTCACTTTGGACTAAGATGTTTGAAAAATCTGCATTGAAGTTTAAGCTATGATGATTTGAGAGGAGCAGCATTCATTAAAATACACCATATGATCT
>VWZY01007769.1:127724-140373 GCA_013399075.1 Chloroceryle aenea | reverse complement strand
CCATTCCTTTTTTAGATCAAGGGAAAAGAGTTGATTGCAGCTGTGTTCGTACAGCATAAAAAGTGAATGCTCTTTCAGAAAACCTAGATCCTTGCTGGTGGTGCAATTTCAATAAGAGTTGGAGATCAGTGTCCACTGCTGGGAAGCTGGGCTTGGAGTACCAGTAATATCCAAGATCACATGAATCAATAGGAAGGGAATTTGTAATCTGCAAATGATGGCATTTCTGCCTAGTCCCTAATTTCAGATAACCTGTCTCAAAGAGAGTGGGTACTGAAGTGTGTTCAGACAGCTCATAGCACCCTAACATTTTTAGAGCTTCATTATTCATTACTTCCTGAAAATGAAGCCAATTTCTGTTCAAGACATTAAGGTATGATTACACTGACAGATACAAGAGGCAGAAGAAAATAATGTACTATTTAAAGAGTATGTTTTCTTAGCCCTGCTTTTCTTCTGTTGCAGTGTAGTTATAAGGCTGTTCTGTTGGCATTTGGTGTGGGAAAGCATAGTTTTCCTCTGATTTACATTCTACACAGGAATGAAAATGGGTATATGTAAGCCTTTGTTTACACTGAAAAAAATTAAAAAATCAAAATTGTTCTTGCACTTTTATGTAGACTTTTCTCCCAGCAATTCTGTAATAGTGGACAACTCTTAAGGATGGATGATAGACAGTCTTTACCCCACAATTATCTTAAAATGCTCTGTGCAATAAAAAATACAATTGGGAAAATCATGGTGACACAGAAGAAAGCAAGGCTGAAATACTCACACAACTACGTGAAAAGAGGCATTTCACCACGCCTGCTTGGATCTTTGTATACCTCAAATTTGATGTCAGACAAACTACAAAATAACAAAACTTACATTATCAGTGGAGACATTTAACAATTGACTTGATCAAAGGAAGAGTGAACACAATGTGACATTTGAAAATATTTTAGGGAAATTGAATTTAAATAATTCACTTAGTTCTGTGAATAGTAACTTTTACAGCTGTAAAGCACACCCATCCAAATATAAAAAGTCTGGTGTTGCTTTTGGCAGCTTCTCCATTGTATTTGGATTGCTGGCGTTTCACTGTTAAGGACCCTTGTGAGCAGGCACAGCAGTGAAGGAGTCCTTTGGAGCTATTCATGTTATGGATTAAGCACATATAGCTACTTGGGGTTGTGCTGTGGGCCTCTGTCTCACAAGGGGAGTTATTCATATCCTTTGGAAAATGCTGTTGATAATTAGTGCTTTGTAGGGCGGTGAGCTCACTCCCATTACATAAGATTAGTGCTGTAATAAGGAGCTGGCTAGTGTCTGTGGCCAGATTGTCTGTCACTTGGAGAATGCTGCCAGCTAGGAAAGTAATGGTGCATATTGCCACTTTTAAAACTGTCCAGAGACTCTACATTAGTTTTTCTTCCCTTCACCATAGGAGCATTTTATGCTTTCTGTTTTGCAATGCTGGACCTCAGGTTGTCAGTGTTAAGTAGGTACATTAAAAAAATTTAAAAAAAATAGAAAAAGGCAAAACAAACCAAAAGATTAATTCTGCCAAAAACAAAGCCCTCTCTTTTCCTTCCTTTATTGGTCAAAGAATCAGAATGCTTTAACATGAGCAAAACTGTAACTGCACCCCTCTCAGAAAGAGTAACTTTATTGAACACAAAAGCCTTCAAAAGGCATGGAGTATTGTAGGGACAGAGCCTGCCTCTGAGAGTTAAATAAAGCAAACAAACTAAAACGTACTGTAGTCAGCTGCAAACAAAAAGCTCATTGTGCCCATGTCCCACAGGATCCTTGGAGAAGGAGATTTTAAATCTACCAAATGTTTTGGTTTTGTGCTGCAGTCAGTCATTACAGACTCTTTTTAAGATGATCATTTGACCTGCATTTAAATGGAGGAGAACTATATAATGTTATTAATGACAGGTATATTTTTAGTTAAGTATGTCGTAGGCAATAGGCAGGGTGCCTTGGACAAAGTGGGGTTTTGTCTCATTTTTACCAGGGGGGTCAGAGCCTCGTTATGGTTGGCTCTGGGCTAAAACCCTTGGATAGCTTCAATCCTGAAATAATTGTTGACAATAAATGACAAAGTGCAGAATTTTCTTTTTTTTTTTTTTTTTTTTTTTTTTTCAGTGTCTCTCCTGGTAGTTGTGCACGAAGAGTAAGTCACAGCCCATGCAATTTGTGTCATGTTGATAATACATAATTACATTAGTGGGACTCCCAAAGAACTTGCATTATACCAACCAACATTTAACATTCTACCAGACTTTTATTTCACAGTGAAACACCTGCCCATTAACAAGAGAATTTCACCAGCTCTTTGCCAATCTTTTTTCAGTCTCTGTACTGAGGTGACTTCTGGAAGCCCAACACACACAGTACCCACAAAATTGAACCATTACAGTGTGTGAATCGTGATTAAAGTTATTACGATCAGACGAGCTGGTACAGAGCAGAAAAAAAAGTTAATGGAGTTGTGTTTACTGTCTTCAATTAGTTTTTAAAGAGTTAATAAAACAAATATTTTTTTCTGAATAATTATTATTTTGAAACTACTCAAAGTCAGTGTCAGGACTCAGTAGCGAGTAGACATTGCCATCTAGTGGGAGTTTCTTGACATACTGAGAAGCTTGTACTCGTGGAATGTTGTCACTCTATGGTATTGTTTAAAAAAAAATGTCAAAGAGCTAGTCATCTGCTCTACTACAGGATCAACTCCTTCCAAAAGACAGGACTGATAGTGTTTTTCTCTCTCAGCTTCATCAGCTAGCCTTTTTTACTTGTTTCATTTGTATTCATTGGATTTCTTTTTTTCCCAAATTATTTCTTTTTGCATCAATCTTACTGCTTATTCAGTCTTCAATCAGTGCTTGTGGATATTCGTGGATATAAATGAGTTTATGTTATTCAGAGGGATTTCGTCTGCAAGCTGTTGCATAGGATATCAAAGAGCTTTTTGATACATCCCACTGCTCCATTACCAAAAAAACCCTTTCAAGGGAAACCTTTTGCAATGGTCCGTAGCAAAGCTCCTTCTGGGAGTTTGCCTTGCTCTCAGTGTGACTCTGTAATGGGGGATATTGGGTGCCTGCCTGATCCAAATCCTGCCAATTTCCCAAATACCATGCAAATAAAGCTTAGATTAAGGGCTTGAGGGAAGCCATTCAATTATGATCTAAAAAAAATCAGGTTATGTAATTTTTGTGTGGACTTGTACATAAGTTTAAATACAGCAATTGTTTTAAAACTAACTAGAATTTCTCTCAGCAAAGATTTACCAATGCACTTAGCTTCGTCCCACCTTCAGCAAGTTATTTTAGTATGTGTCTGAACTGTGCATGTGGTCTACTCTGTAGAGTTTAGGGCACCACCTATGTCTTTAAAACAAGGTATATGCTTAACCTCTCACTAAATGGAGTTTTTGATCTCATGAACTCTTTTGGTGAGTTCTGTCAGACTCCTCCCATTCATAAAATTTAATGGAAAAAATCCTTTGCCTTACTGAGGTGAAATTAAGTGAAACAGAGCCTATAAGGTAGTTTCTTGTCTTTCTCAACGTATTTAAATAGTAGGTGAACTTAATGGAAGTATTTCAGACATTGCCAAACCTTTACAGTAATATGTTTGATTTTATTTTTCTCTCGAAAGGAAATGCAATCACTGTCAAACTTCCCATGAGTGTCTCAGGTAACAGAATCAGTGCTGCATAACAGCGTGAGTCACAAACGAGCGTTTCTGAGCTGATCTGTATAGCCTTTGTAACCTTGTGCTGATTTTATGGTTCAGCCAATCTGTATAACTGGGTAATTGCCAGGACTTACTGAAAGTGAGATGTAATTTTTATCTAAGTTTTAACTGAACCTCCACAGTGAGGGGGCTTTCCTGATAAAGATTTCTAAGAGCTTGTCTGCTATTGTAAAAAATGTGTGGTCCTGTTATTAGCAGAGTTATGGGGCAAAAAAAGAAAAATAGCCAGTAAGCATTGCAGTGGTGGTTTCAGCTTGCTCAGTGATAAAAACCAGGCTGGAAATGTTGCTTCACTTTAGGATGAAATTGCACAGAGAGTATCCAGTCAGCCAGTCCCTACATCTTCCCTTGTTTTTTTGATTTGCCTCATTAGTCTTGCACTAAGAAGCAATCAGATAGGGAAGCAGCCAGAACGAAAGAAAATAAAAATCACATTGAAAATTTAAAGTGCAATCCAAGACAGATTTGTACTTTAAGATTATTTAAACATGCTGAATACATGCTTCCTTTTTTCCAGAAGGAAACGCATTAACCCTGTAAACCTAAATAGATGTATTTCAAGTAAATTATTTTCTAGCTTTAGTTATGTACAAAAGATTATTGGCCTTTACACAACAAGGAGGTCAAGCTGTAAAGTTGTGGTTGCATCAGCAGTTTATTTTGTTGTGCTTCTTTAAACACAGTGCTTGTTGACTATATTGGAACGTAAAATCTAAGTGATAGATCTCAGAAACTTGTGCCCTTTGGAGATAAAGGAATGGCTGAAATTTCCAAATCAGTGTCACAAAGCTGAGATATGGCTTACTCATAGATTCACCCTGGTAGTGCAAACATATGAAAGAGCTGAATGGATTACTCATTAATAAGGAAATGAGTCCCTCAAATAAGGGTCATTATCTGAAAATGTAAATAACAAATCTCCCACAAGGTAGGATCTTGTTCATGATGGGAAAGCTCTGCTCATTCAGTGTAATTAACACCCACCTGAAAGAGAAAAAGTAGTGAGTAGCTAATAAAGTTATCTGCTTTAAAGCTCTTGGTACAATCCTGGCCTTCTTAGTTTTAATTTATGTGAAAAGTGAGCCTGTCACACAACTGGCAGATTATGGCTGTGAGTTAATTCAATGCCATATAAGGAAATCCTCCCCAAAAATGTAGAACTTTAATCAAATGTCTTTGTGGGCTCTTGTAACCAGCATATCCAAGCTCCTTCTGTGAGGCAAGAGAACACATTGTCACTGTTTTACAGACTGTGAAGCAGTCAGCCCAATGCATTGTCTAATGCCATGTAGGAAGCCTTAAGAACTGAGCCCCATCTCAGATGCATCTCTACACGATGGACCATCCCCCTCTTTTCTGCAGGAACATTTTCAGTGCTCTTTAGCAGAGAAAGCTAGAACAAGGAAATCCAATGTGTCAGTGTCATCTTTGGTTTCACTTAAAAGCTGTACAAGAAGGATTAATTAATTATGATGGCATAATTAAAGGCATAAAGTGCATAACAGAAGATCCAATTTTCAGCCTGAAATGATGGCAAGACAGATGAGTGGTGTGGCTCCCAAAGGACTAAATGCATGTGCAGGGACCAAAATCATCTCCCCAAGGCTAGGTTATGCAATTACCTGATTACACAGAAACCCCCAAGCCTTCTCTTCACAGCCACCTCAGAGAAGCATTCTTCATATCTGGATGAGAAAAACATAGTAGGCCAAACCTCCTTTGAAGTACATTTTTAGTCACCTATGTAATTAAGTTTAGATGTCCTAAAATGTACAGACTGGAAGTGCTCGGTGTTCTAATACAGTGGAAAACTTCACGTGTTATGGTAATTGCTTAAAAAACAAGGTAGCAATAGTTTTTAGGTCTCTCTGTGCAATCACCCAGTGTAATGATTTCTGTTGAGGACTAAAAGGATTGTAGCAGCTTTTCTTTCACTTATTAATTTAGTACTTGGAAACATTCAGAAACATAAGTCATATCTTATGAATGATGCAGCTGAGACTATTGCTCCAGGTGATGACTGGCAAAAGGATGTCTTGAGCTTTATCAGTTCAAACACAGTTCTTAGTGCAATTTCTTTGGTCTATTGAGGCAGTAACAGCTTAGATGAAGATCTAACCTCACAGCAGGGTGGCTGGAACAACATCAACAGTTTTTGGCTCATCTGTGAATATGGCTGATCTTTTTTGGACTTCATCTTAAAAAGCAAACAAACCTGAGTGGTACATTTTGCCAATAATTAATTTGTTGTTTGTTTTGTTTGTTTCTTTGGTTTTTTGTTTTGTTTTGTTTTGTTGTGCTTTGTTTTGTTTCTAAATTATTTTATTTTTGTACAAAGTACTTTTCAAAAAGACAGTAATGCATTGAAATACAAGCATCTTAAAAGACATAGATGAGGGCTTCTTGTTCAATATATTTTGAGCAGTATTTCCCAACAAAATAATTATGACCCAAATATCTTAGATGCTTCACTGCACTTAGTGCAAAAGTAGGGGAGTCTTTACACTTAACACACTTGTGATAAGAGGTTGTAAGGGATATCTTTGAAAACAAAGAGCGCAAATCAATATGTGACTTATGGGATTTGGTTCTTTCCCATTTTTTCTGGATGATGTAGATTTACTAAAGACAATGCAGTCACACCTGTTTTACAGTAATGGAAGTGAAAACCAGAGTTATACTCATGGGCATCCAAAAATGTAATCCATGAGAGGAAAGCAAAATATTAGTTTATTTGTGTAGAAATTTATTTCACTCAAACTGTGAGAATCTTTTCATATCATTATCCCATTATCAGTGGCTAAATAAGGAATTGAAAAACTACAGAAAAGCTGGGTGGAGACCTAAGAAAGCAATTCAGCAGTCTGGAACTTCCTCTGCTAAGCAATTCTGGCACTAAACCCAAGCAAAATCAGAGTTATTCAGCCAAAATAAATCCATGCAATGACGATATCAGATGTGAGGTAACGCAAGTCATGCTGGAGGATATCAGACATTCTTGAGTAAACCTCAGCGCCTAGATACACTCCTTCGCCATTATGCTGCAGCCCTGCCAGCAAAACAAACACAAATTTTGGAGTCATTATGGCAAGGCAAGTAAAAGCATATGGAGTCTCTGTGCTTAGGGTAAGAGCTGGCAAGCTGCTGAGCACCTTCAGCTCACACGCCCCCAATAGCCGTTAAATATCCTTCATTCCCACACTCTAATCCCTATGGAAGCAAACAACTCTTCAATATAATTTCCACAAGAAACAGCTGCAAGGCTTGTTGAAATCTTTCCTGTGCTGTCAGGATGTTATTGATCAAACTTTTCTACCACTAACCTGGCTGTTTTCTTTAATTATTCTACATATCCATATGTCTGGACATATTCTTGAAAGTGATTGGATTGCCTCAGCCTAAGAAGTTGCAACTTGTTGCCTCAGCAGTGTAACCAACCATGCATTCATGACTTAGATTAGCAAATCCTACTTCTCACTTGGGTTAGATAGCAAGACGTTCAGACATAAAAGTGAGAGATGATAACTTATTTCTGCTTACCTCGCCTCTGCAACACTTGGACTTCCATGCAGAGCGAGTGAAAACCACATCAGTTTTCCTTCAATGCCTTATACTCTGTGGTGCTCCTGAAGGTGCATCATGGCCCTGCATGTAGAGGAGATGGAGCAGTTCTCTGGGGTAGTACCATGGGCAAGCTGAATTCTTCAGTATGTGCATTCACTCAGCTACCTCTGGTTTAGCTGACAGTAGCTTTCTGTGTTGTGGTAGCATGACCTTTCTGATTGGATTCCTGCATCATTAACCAGCTCTGCTGTAAAAAGGTGTTGGACCTTTGGGTCAGCAGCCATTCACAATGCCCTCTTGGAAAAGGGGTCTTGGTGCATTCTAGGTTACATTAATACACACCATTCATGGGCACATTCCTTACTCCCCATTTTCCTTCTCACTGGCTCTGGAGATATGCACAGAGCTTACTTTTCTTTTATGGACTAGCTGTTGCAGGAAGCCCCCTCCCCTGCAGATCCCGTGTGACTCATGTGTAGGGTATTTGGCTACTGTGCTTGCAAAACTCATACTCTGATTTATAAGCTAATGTAAAATGCTGAATTCTGGACCTGAGTAAATGAGTTAATGTGTATTGTAGTTTAGGATTATTAAACACTGAAAAGTAGAGCTGGAATTAAGTTAGTTCCACATTAAAAGGAGGATGTTCTATTAGAGGTAATAAATTCAGTGCAGAACAAAATTATTTAGACCATGATTGTTAATTTGCTTGGATAATTAAAGCCTGCAAAGGGTAAGATGACGTGGTAGGAAAAGGTTAACTACTTAACTCAGTTTGATTTGTTGTAAGGTAAATACTACTTGTGTGGGATATATTGACTTTATTTCTAAAAAGTGTTCACCCAGGCAATGAATAGTCTTCATTTCATAAAGTTCATAAAATAGAAAACTAAACTTCTATGACATTGATATGGGCCAGCTATAGAAAGAAAGATGTAAGCACTGAGGAATATATAAGCACTGTAGAAACAGTGTCATTTTGACCATACAAGGGTCTAGCTGCCTGGTTAATGTCTGGCATTTATATGAATTCCAGTTCTTTCAGATATCTATTTTTATCCTTCATTAAATTCTTCTTCCAGTGACACTATGGAAATCCCCCCAAAAATCTCTAAGAATAGTTTATCAAATCTTCTCTTGCTTTTCTTTACATGTTATGCAAATCACAAATTACTGTGCTTCATTTGGGATCAAGACGAAACGAGAAGTGGGATAAAGTTTATCCCACCTCTGCTGACTGCAGGGTTAGTAGGCTATATATCCCCTACCAAGGACTGCTGTGTAGCTTTTCAAACAATGTGACACTCCCTTTTTCCTATTTTTTCCACTTATTGATTGAAAAAGCAGACTGAATCCTCCCTAATTTTCATCCAAAAATGGCATCATGCAATGATGAATTTAGCCATGCTTGAAAGTGTGCATTCTTCAGTGCAATAAATGTGGGTTTCTCCCATGCATGGAGCTGTGCACAGCCTGTCAGCAGCCAGCATCCACAGCTTGTAGTAGGAACATATCTTTTTGGTCAATGCAGAGCTGAAAGCTGTGTGGCTAAATAAAAACAGACCCACATGTAGCCAGCTTGGGTCCCAAAGAATGGAGCTTGCCCAAATTGATATGCCAGGTGTGTCCCAAGTACAAGGTTAAGAGAGTTGGGGTTTTTATGCCAGTGATATTCTTCAAGCATTTGAAGGTTCTTTTATTTTGTTCTTTTTTAAATTTTTTCTTTTCTTTCTTAAATTATTTTTGGTTTGAGTTTGGGTTTGTTTTTTTTTTTTTTTTTTTTTCTTGTCACATACTACCAGTCAGATTTCTACTTCTAAAACTAGTAACTTTGTTTCTGGTTTTATTCATATATATTCATAAAATGTCTGGAGTCAGTTTTTCTACAAAGGGCAGGATCTGAATTGTCATTTCTAATGCTGAAAGGCTGCTGTATATGCTCAGTCTGGCACCTAGGCCTTTCTAATGAAAATATCAATCTGCAGAGCACATTCTGACACCTGTACATATTTTACACCTAATTCTACACGTCACCCCATTGAATGATTTCATTATATGAGGTCAAAGAATAAATAATTTGAGTCTGAGAAGCTAGCCTGTAATTTGCCTCTTAGTAGATGTGGACTAATGAGAGTCATGGGCTATTTACTGCATTTCCTGGCATTCCATTTCATGTCTGTCTATGTAGGAAAGAGTGTGTTTCAACACACTTGTGCTTGTTCTGGTTTCTGTCACTTTGTTTTGTTCACCTGATGTCAATTTACAGTAAGTAAGAAGTTACTCAAAATATTTTTCCCATTGGGATAATCTGAGTGTGAAGATATTATAAATCTAGTTTTGTTTAGTTCATGCTTAACAACCTCAATCAAACAACTGAGATAGCTCTTCACCAAAGGTAATACTTGGTGTTCCTCTGTAAAATGGAGTGTTAATATACTCCAGCACTGGAAATAATGGTTTTGCTCCTCTTTTCTGCAGCAATATGAAAACTGGCGACCAAACCAGCCAGACAGCTTCTTTTCTGCTGGAGAAGACTGTGTTGTTATAATATGGCACGAGAATGGGCAGTGGAATGATGTACCATGCAATTATCACCTTACCTACACCTGCAAGAAAGGAACAGGTACAAACTTTCCAGTAACGACGGAATTATTCTGTAACTTTTATAGGTTAAAATGACAAATTCTAACTGATTTCTGGTGACCAGAATAGTAAGCCCTCAACTGAGTTAGCCTTACAAAGTCATCACTTATCTATATTCACACATAACATTTCTACCTAATCTGTTCTTTAGTCAGACACAAAAGTGTACACAGGCTAAATCCAGGCAAATTTCTTAAGTATAGGTCTCAGAAAAACAAAACAAAACAAAAAAAACCCACAAACAAACAAAAAACTTCCATGGCAGGCCTGCTTTACTTGCCTGCCATTAAAATATTGCTAATTCTTTCCTGGGACGGCATCGCTGTGAAATATGTGTTCAGCAGAACATTGGCAGGCAGTTGAGCAGGCAGTTGACCATTGCTATGTGCTTAGCTTTTCAGCTTCAGTTGAGCATAGTTTTCATCCATTAAGTAATGCTGACCTTAGTCTTCCTCTTTTCCCAAACTACCTAGTTTAATGGCACCACTGGAATCAGAAGGACACTTTTGGTTTATATTCTTATAGGAAACCTGACCAGGAGCTGTACAGCAGTACTTAAGGACTTACCCCTGCCTCTCCAGACTGGGAAAGTAAAGAAGTGTCCGAAATCTTATGTGCACTCCATTGTTCCAAATTACCATTTACAACTTTTTGTTGTAACATATTCTCTAGGCCTCAACAAATTCATTGGTTTTAAGTGATTTTAAATGGTCTATCGTTGAGGAAAACTTGAGAAGTATTGAAAATTAGACTTTTTTTCTTAAATGCCTGTAATATCTTTACTGGTTTTCAGGTTTTGCAGCTTTCCAAAGAAAATAATTTTGTGTGAGTATGCCAACCTTTTTGACTCAAATTTACATCAAAAATATAAATCAAAAAGGCAACACCAATCATGCTATCTGCTGCTTTCCAATTGTCATCATTACTGTATTTGGTCTACATGTTCTCAACTACAGAAAAGATTCATGTGGATGTGTCTCATGGGAGTCTAGCTGAGGTCCCTTACATCTTCCCTCAGCCAGGGTTTAGAGTTCAGTACCATATTCAGAAATGCATTTACTAACTGGCTTTTTTGGGTTCTCTCTTCCTTTCAGTTGCTTGTGGTCAGCCTCCTGTTGTGGAAAATGCAAAGACCTTTGGGAAGATGAAACCTCGTTATGAGATCAACTCCCTTATTAGATATCACTGCAAAGATGGTTTCATCCAGCGCCACATTCCAACCATCCGCTGTCAAGGGAATGGAAGATGGGATATGCCTAAAATTACTTGCATGAATCGTGAGTTCTTTGAAAGCAAACCAGTGCTGGATCAGAAGCAATAGATTAATTTAAGATTAATAAGTAATACGCATGTATTTTAAGAGAAGTGCAGATCTGGTATGATGGATTATAATGGCAATACTGCCCACTCTATCTGTAGAAAAAACATCAAGCCTCTAAAACTAATGAAAATGTTCCTCTTCTGTCTTTGCAGAAGCCACTAAGATTCTTTTAAGGTAAACAACATCACTCTTGCAAACCCCATGAAATCAGAAGGTTCCTAATAATGCTAATAATTGTTTCTGAAACTGTGGTCTAGCTGTATGTAAGAGATGCTTCTCTGATCTGTAAAACAGTCACAGTACCAGTTACTCATTTGTTAACCCTCTGTTTAATCAAGAATAAGTGGAACCATGATGTGAAGAGTAGCCAACCCATTCATAACTTAATTTCCCTTTTTTTCCTCCTTCTTGTTGCAGCATCCACATACCAAAGGACTTACTCTAAGAAATACTACTATAAACATTCTTCATCAGGAAAAGGAACATCGTTAAATTCATCAAAACACTATCATCGCTGGATCAGGACATGGCAGGACTCAAGGCGCTGAGAGCTAAATGGTGAATGGGGATTTCCACCATTTCGGCCAAAGTCATAACTTTCTGTGCCTTTTCTATCACTTATAGGAGTATTATCAAAGTGTTTTGAAACTATGGACTGCGGTAATAAAAATGAATTTTGCAAAAATATGGTGTTTATCAGAAAAATCTTAAAAAAAAAAAAAAGGAGAAGTGCTTATGGGGATAAAAGGAAACCATTTCCAGCCTATAAAGATTATTAGTTTTCTATATGCCATCGGTGTGGACCAGTTATGATAGATACCAGCCTTCTGCAATATTTAAGCAGCTCGATTTTAGCACCAATGAAAATGTAAATAAGATGATTTTAATGTTGTTTAATTGTGTGTTGTTTTTAAAATCCTGTATATAAAATTAAAAGTCACACTAATTTCAGGCATATTTATGGTTAGAATGGCCTCAGAGGTCTTCAGTCATTTATGACGTTGGTTTTGTGTTGTTTACCTAGGCTGGAAATGGTTGAAATAACTTCACTGACTGAAATTCGCTATTATCAGGTGAAGATAAACACACAAGTTACATGACTATTTGTTGTTTTTTAATGGGAACTGTGCCAATTCCCATCCAAGGTACAGTTTGTGTCCATGTGATGCAAAGTTTAGGCAGAGCACATAAAAGTGGCATGAAGCATGAACTAGGGACTGCAATGTGGAACTTTTTTTCTGCTCTCCATTCCAGCTTCGCCATTCACGAGAAAGGACTGCATGGAGGAGTTGTGTGTGACAAGGAGGGCCTGTAACAATCCAAGTGCTAATACATTAACTTTATCAACCAGGGCCACTTTTTTGAGAA
>VWZY01007769.1:92778-107895 GCA_013399075.1 Chloroceryle aenea | reverse complement strand
ATGTCTTACTCTCTGAGCAACAAGCAAGCCTTTCCTTGCCAAAAGGTGTCACACACTTGTAGCAGAGGTCCATGTTCCTCCAGTGTTTTCTCAATTGCTTTCCCCAGACCCTGACAAGCAGGGGAAGTTTCAGCTTCGTGCTGTGACCATAGCAGAAGCGCCAGAGATCACAGCTATTTCAAGNGTCTTGTTGTATCATATTAAAGATAATTTATAAGGACTGCAGCAGTTTTAGCAAGTAACATTAAATGTACAAAAAGAACATTGAGAAAATGTTTTCAATGCTTATTTTAGGCCCTCCATTCCCAAACACCCTTTAAGGTCTGTAGAAGTTTTCTAAGTGTGCAGTAGAGGAATCCTTTCTTGGTTGTGAGTATGGTCCAGTTCTGAGTGACACAGACAGGCCTTGCTGTCTATGCTTAGGGCCAGCCTGGCAAATGGGATCAGAGGAAGGTTTTCTGAATACATATTCTTCCCTTAATACTGGGGCTGTTGTAAAAATTGAGTTTGTGTTGTTTTAAATTGCAAGAGCAATTAAGTCATGTGCCTCTGCTGCATTTCCAGAGTGCAACATACTCAGTGTCTCCACTTAAAACTCCTCAAAGAGTGGGAAACGTATAGGTAATTGCACAGCTTCTGCAAGAGAAATGTCTTTAATACAATCCAAGTCAGTTTTCCATCTATTTTTAATTGACTGAATAATTCAAAGGGGTTGGCATAGTGCTAAGGATCAAACCCAACATCTGGACGTGCCAAATGCACCAGTCATTCAGAGACAAAGGTGACTTTAGTTAGGTAAAATCTCCTGCAAAGTGAAATTTGTTTATCTAGAATTTGTTTACTGTGAAATATCTGGAAGCTGATGTTATGAGATTTTTTTATTATTATTTTTAAGTATTTTTGGTAATTTGTTTAATACAAGTTCAGCTTCTTTTTCAGTCATGGAAGTAGTTGGTGAAACAGGCAAACTTCCCTATGGTTCAAAAAGCAATGAAGAGCATTTACTTGTATTTATTCAAAATTGTGCAATAAATAAAATGTTCTAATTACTGTATGAGTACACATAAAAGAAAACCCAAATAATGAGGAGTCTTAAATATTTCTTATGAAAAAGTGGAGGCAAGATTGTGGCTGTGCTCTGATGTGCTTCTCTCCCTGACCAGAGCCCGGAGCCTCCTCAGACCTGGCATTTGGACCCCGTGCTGAAAATAACAGCTTTCACCATCAGTTGGGATTGATCTGCAGAGGCTTGCAGTACATTAATTTCCAAGACCTCTTGGGGGTCCTTTTGGAAAACTCACACTGCTCTGGAAGGAAAAGTGTGACCCCTTTGACATAAATTTGGCCTCCTCCAGGACAGCTCAATAAGAGCACATTTCTTTTCAGGGCATCTGCTCACTTGTCTGCTCATGCTTAGAGGCAGTGGTCCCACAGGTTTTGCCCCAGTGGCCTGGGGCCTAGAGCCTAGACCCTGCCACCATCACATANAGGTAGTTGTAGAGGGCAATGAGGTCTCCCCTGAGCCTCCTCTTCTCCAGGCTGAACAGCCCCAGCTCCCTCAGCCTCTCCTCATAGGATCTGTGTTCGAGTCCCTTCACCAGCTTGGTTGCCCTCCTCTGGACCTGTTCGAGGACCTCAATATCCTTCTTGAACTGAGGAGCCCAGAACTGAACACAGTACTCGAGGTGTGGCCTTACTATATGAAATGCACTGTCAGGTTCAGAGGGATGAATAGGCAGATCAGCAGATAAAAAGTAATCTGCATTACAGCACTGCAATACTGTATTGCAGCAGAGGTGTAGCTGCGGCAGTGCATGACAGCAGCTAGGCAGCAAAAGAGACCTGCAAACATTGTACAAAGTGCTAAGCTGTGAGACAAGAATTTGGGTAAGACACTTTCATGAATTCTGTGACCACAGCTGTGAACTCCAGCTGGGACGCAGACAAAACTTGCTGATTTCTTGGTGAGAGACGGTAAGCAGCAGGACTATCTCTTCAAAAGACATCTGGCAGTTTATCTTGAGATGTCCAGTTGATGAGGCTAAATCAACATTTAAGATGAAGGGGTTAGCGATCTCTCTTTTCTCTACTCTGCAGGCCCAAAGTCCCCTCCCGTCTGATTTATGAGTTCCTGCTGGCTTCCAAATGGCTCCTGATCCTCCCTCTGAAATTTGAGACCTGGAGGACCCTCCTGAAGTTTCTCTTTCACATTCTAGGGGAAAAAAAAAAGAAAATCCAAGTTTTCTGATGGGTGTTTTCTGTTTATGTTATAAGAGGAGAATGGCTATGGATTTTTACATATGAGCTATCTCCTCTAGCAGGCATCATTTGGGATAACCTATTGTGTTGCTATTCAGTTAGATAATTTGGTTTATGTTTAATCTGTAGTGAGCACTGTTTGATTCCTACAGCTGTAGTGTCTCTGTGCCTGAGAGCAATCTGGTTGAGGCAGGGAAAAATTATTTCCATTTTAGATGAGACACGGACAGAAGATACAGAAATGAGTTGTGTAAGTTGGCACAGTGGTTTTGTACTGAATAAAATGCTTGAGTGCAGTACAAAAATGAAGTCTCTTAACCAGCCGCACTAACCACTTTTCAGCACCTTAGAAGAGACCTTGTTGTAAGAGAGAAGACTTACTGATCAAGTGGCAAGCTATACCAAAATAATCAATCCAAAGTGATGTGTTCATTGGATGGGTTCCAATGAAATTTATTCCTTGACATCTTCCTGACAGTTTTCTTGAAATTGTTCAATGCTTGAGACAAATTGATGATGTTTTAAATTTTGCAGCTGGAAGTATTAGTTTTGTTTGGGAGGGGGTTGATTTTTTTTTTGTTGTTGTTTGTTTGTTTTGGTTTTTTTTAATAGATTTCGCCTTATAATTTCTTCTATTATCTTGGTGCTGATTGAAGTACACTGCTGTGACCTAACATGGAAATCTTTGGCTGCTGTGGCATATCTGAGCAATGGCACTTGATGCTTTTGGCAGGAGGAAAGTGGATGCAGTGGCATATTTGAGACATCCCTCAATTTTCCAATGTGATCCTTTTCCTGAGTTTTGAAAGCAGTATTTCAGGTCCCAGCATTAGGCATGAAAAAGAAAATATCATTTCAGTAAAGGCTGTGAGATGCTGGGGAACCTTGCAAAAAGCCTTTCTGAATCTTTGTGTCTTTGTCTTGTGAGAGGTGAACAGGTTGGCTAGGACAGGACCTAGATTTGCTTCAAATACATGTCCATAAAACAACAAAGGATCACAGGACTGTCTGGCTCTTAGAAAGTTTTTGGCCACATGCCATTAAATCTTGTGGATATTTGTAAGTAAGGCAGCAACCTCACTGGAGACTCTGTGATGACCTGTGACTCCTAAAGAGTTTAAAGAACTTCTCCATTTAAGAGAAGTTGTTTTAGATTATCAAGACAGATTTAGGAGATGTGATGGGAACTTGATAGCTTGTGTACCTTGTCTGCTGTGTTGCACATCAGTAGCCATGACCAGACTAGTTGGACACATTCATTTTGGTGCTTGTGAGTATGAAAAAAAGAATGGGTGAAACCTGAAAGTGTGACTGCAATTAGGTTTGTTTAAAATAAATGCCATGTTCTACTTCAAAGGTCTTGAATTTAGTTTTCTTAAGCAAATTTAGTGTCTTTGTGGGCTTTGCCAGCAGTGCTGCTAACAGCATGAAGTAGTAACACATAAAAAAGAGATTCCACCCTTCCCAGGACAGTCATTGTTGTATCTCCTAAAATCTTGATGCTGTGCTGATCAAGAGGAGAACAGTAATTTCTTTACCTTATTTTGTTGTGAAGAGAACTTGATACAAGATAAGCTACTTGCAGGCACTTGTTTTGAGTCACTTACATGAGTAATAGGAATTTGCTGAATTTTCAAGGCTCCAAGTTTTCTTTCACAAATGGGTGGTCTTTTCTATCTTTCTTTGATAGGTGTCCAATTCCTGAATGCTGCTTCATTTTTGAAGGTGGCATATCTCAGCAAACAGCACTTCAGAATTAAGAGCCCTGCTGTCTTTTAACCAGAAGATGTGAAAAAAATCTGCATTCATCTGCTTCACCCCTCATCTGCTTCCCCCCTCATTTTCTTTGTTATGATCAGTCTCTGAAACAACTTGCCACTGTCCTTTTTCATTAAGTAATCTACTGAGCCAAGATATTATTCAGCCAAACATAAGTGCCAACAAAAACTGATTGATATACACAATACAATGAATCATTTGAGGTTCAGCTGAGACCTTGGTCTTTAGTACTTACAGCTGACATGTATGATTTGCCCAGTGCAATGACATGTTTTGCTGTGGTTTGTGTTCAAGGGCGCTTATGCTCTTTGTCAGAACAATAATATTTAGAGGACTCACACTGTTCTGTATAAGGTAAATCCAAACTAACATGGGTTTTAATGCTGTTTTCTAAAGCCAAGTTTGCTGCATACACTTGGAACCTTCGCAAGTCTACACTGGAAATATAGCTAGGGAAAAATGCAAGCATGTACTGTTTGTGAGACTTGGGGAATCAGCAAGGGGAGTAGAGAAAGTTTTTGAAGCAGCTCAGCTTGAGGGTCCAGGCACTCAGGAGGAAGGGCATCGTCAAAGTATGTCAGAGAAGCAAATATTTACTAAGACTAGAAACCTGGAAGTACCTTTGTCTGCTTCAAAAGCAACCAAAATTTGTGGGTTCTATGCAACTGGGCAAGAAAACTCAGCTTTACTGTGTGGAGTTGCCTTTAAAAATGTTGCCATTGCACAAACTGCTGACGAGTTATCCTGGGTTGTTTAGTTTAGGTTTTGTTTTTTTTGTTTTCTTCACTCTGCCTGGAATTAGGAGCAGCCAGCCAGGCAGATGCATGTCAAAAGCAATGCCAAAGCCTGGCTGTCCCATACAGCAAGAGGTTGTGCAATATGTCTGAGTGAGTGCTGGTTTGTGGATCCATAGAGCCAAAGACAGTACTTTGTAAGGGCATAACTCAGTTTGCAGTAGTGATGAGATTTGCTTTATTAGGATGCTCCATCACTGCTGATGAGCCCTGCCTTTCTTCAGAACCAGTCCGCCTATGCACAAGGTAGTGTTGCTTCACATGGATATGTCTATTTTGCAGGAAAATATGTCCAGGAAAATATGAATATCCCCAGAAAAATATTTGTTTCCACAATTATTCCTAATTCCAGGTAAACAATCAAAGCAAGCCTAAGGACAAGTCTGTGACAATAGGCATTGTAAAAATAGTTGCTAGGGTACATTAGCCATGCTTGCCATGCTGTGAAATTCACTCTGCTATCTCATTTTCTCCTCCCTCTTTTCTTTGGCACAGGTCTAGAGATTGCTCAACCTCTGTGCAGTCTGGAGCACAAACCTTTTCGTGAGCACGCTCCAGTATGGTAATGAGAACAATCATCTGCAGCTAGGGGAGATAAAAATGTGTACACTCTCTTCTCAGCCACTTCATGACCATCCAAGAATCAGGATAACAGATCTGGAGATGCCATCAAACAGTTGAGTAGTAAACATACACTTTCTTAATAAACTCGAGAAGTTATGGGAAGAAGAGTGAAAAAATTTGGGTTTGAAAAGTTCAATTATTCCTGGAAATAGGAATTGATGTTTGGTTGTCTGTTTGGTTTTTTTTTTTATTATTTTTGGTTGGTTGGTTTTTTGTTCTGCTTGTTTGGTTTGGTTTGGTTTTAATAAAACATAATGATACGTGAACCTTCACCCTGATCCTAACCTAGTCTTTTTCTTTCCTTTCAGACTGTGCTAACTCAGTGTAGTCTGTACAGCAGGACACATGCTGTAGGTAGAAAAGCTATTGCAAACAAATGCAGATTCCCATATTGCCAGGACTAAGTATGGCAATGTGGATGCAGGTTGGGTCAATTAGGCTTTTAGTTTGGCACTTCTGTGACAGTAATGGGGTTACACTGTCATTTCCAATCAGGCCAGTTTTCTCTGCCTTTACTCTGTTGAAGACCTTTACTTGTCAACGAGGCCCTTTCTTCTGGCCCAGTCCTGACAGAATTCCACTGCATTTTTCCCTTGGTCCTTGTGGATACCTGACTAGGTTGGAAAGCCCCAATGATGGTGAGAGAGATTTCAGCTGAGGAATGCCTACTGCCTTCATAAATACCATTAGGGACTTTTTTCAATTCAGAAGGGACAATTTCCATTATCTTTCATGTAGAATTTGTACTCCATGAAACCATAAAATTAATTCAGTGACTTCCAGATCTATCCCAATTATTTGTTAAGTGCTATCCGTTAAGAAGTTATCTGGTCTTGATTTAAAGGCTAGGAAAATAATTTAAACTGATGGAGAAATTCCACAAATGACAAACTCCATCAAACTGATTGCTCTCAATCTGATTAAAACAATACTTTAGAGTTTGGTTGTCATAATATTTATTCTTTTGAGGAGTCAGGAAAGAATGACCAGACTTTTTGTGACATTTTGCCTTGAAGCTATAGTTTTGTAATGTCAAGTTTTCATTGTAATTCCTTTTTACATTAGAAGTCGGTTACTAAGTCAATATAAACTTAATGTAATGGGAGTTTCAAAGTGAGGTTCTTAAATACTGATCTAAACTCATTATGAGTATGAACTGACACAGAGTTATAGCTGTGTGAGTTCAAAAATAAATTAGGCCAGTAAGTGAATGTGGGAATTAAATGGCACATCCCAACTCAGTTTTCACTCATTCTTTTATTCATTAACCTCAGTGAATATGTCTCTCCCTCTGACTAAGCGCAGAGTGTGCAAATAGGTCTGGTAGCACACAGAGAAAAGAGCAACAACTGGAACGCTGCTCTGCTTCAGTAAGGTCACAAGGTTATATCATGGCTCTGTCCAGTGGATGGTCAGGGTCTGACAAACCGTATTTCTCAGCAAATTTAGGTTTCAGTGACAGATTCTGAACATCAGTAATTCAGAAGCCATCCTGTGCAATGCAGTGATCAGGGTAAAAAGGGTAACAGCAAGCATGGGGCTTCAAAGACACCCTAGGAGATTGCAGCAGTTATTTACTTCTGTGGTGTCATCTGGTAGGTTCAATTACTGGACTTTTCAAATACCCCTTCCATGAATAATAGAAGAGTAACAAAAACCACTCAACCCACTTCTGAGGGTGGCAAAGTGATGAACTCTATAGTGATCTTGCTTTGAAGGACTTAGGCTTTCTTGTGAAAGGACTTCTGGGATCTGAGACTTTTTGCTGCTTATCTGGTTTGGTATCAAACTCCTGCTGATGTCATTCCAATGTGATGGTATAAAATTAAAGACTACAGAAGGAAAAACAGGTTAAGAGTTAAGTGTAGAGTCAGAAGTGGTAGAATCCCAAACTCCCCAGATCTCAAGTGAAAATTTTGCAGAACTGGCCTCTGGTATTTCCTCCCCTCACAGAAATGATACCTGCTCAGCTCTATGGCCTGTACCAATGAGCTCTTCCTCCCTGTGCTTCTCTGAGAAGTCACAGAGAAACAGGCAATAAGGAATCCCTGCCTGCTGCAGCACACTACAGAACCAACCTATTTCATTTTTTCCGGTGTGGAAACATCATTGAAAGCCATTTTTCTTCTAATTAATTGGGGCAGTGTTTTACTCATGTCTAGATTTGAGTTCCTGAACAGAAGTCACATTTTTACAGACACCAGTACATTTAAACTCAGAAAAAAAATTAAAGGGGTCAGGGAAAAATATTTTCTCTTTTAGCTTCTAAAAAATAGAATAAATTCTGCATTTTTTGATTTTGGCAAAGACTGAGTGGATGCCAGCCAGCAAGTAAGTAAAATACAGTCAAAGACTGCCCTTGTCCACATGTTTAAAATGGACTACCAAAAATGCATCATTTTTTCCAACATTTTTGTTGGGTGGAGCACGGAAGGTGATTCCCCCTTCACACCCTTACATAAATATTTATAGAGAACAGCTTTAGCTTAACCTGAAAGGAAAATTCTGAGAGTGCTTCAGAAAGCCTGTGGTAGGAAATAAAAACTTAAAACAATTTCCATTAAATTGCTGGCTCTGAACATGATGTCGTGGGCTTGGCATATATCATGGGTTTTGAGTGAAACAAACGGCCCTACAGAAAACACTGAAGTTTTAGACTACATCTTCACAAACTGTCTCTGTTGCTCCCTAACCACTGGAAAAGGAGAGGAGGAAATGCTTTACTGCCTTGGGAGAGCACATTAAATAAGCCTGCTGTCCTTTTCTACCTCCTCACTGAAAAGGAGAAGAATAGTGAAAGGATACCCTATCTGGGGAAAAAGAAATACATAGCATCACAGACACAAAGCGTATGTATAAAGGATCACTGGACAAGCACTTTTTTTTTTTTCCCAAAAAAATAAAAAGGTCTTTTGTAAGGGTTGAAGGTTTGCCTTTGCTTGGTTTGAACCAGCTGAACCAGCTTGGGTGGTGCTCTCCCTTCCTAACCCAGCAAAGCGAGAAACCAGAAGCAGGGCCCAGTTCAGTATTTGGGGAACAGTACTGAGCTAACAAATTTAGACCTGTCCATGGTTTTTCCTGTGCTGGGTTAGGTTAAGTCTCATAATTTTTAAGTGACCCATTCCCAAGTGCTGCAGTTAGAGGCTTCAAAGCCTGGCAAAGACAGAGCTGAGACTGGAAAATGATCTCAGCTGAACTTGCTGCCCTGAATTTACCTTACACTTCATGCTGTGGACCAGCACTGGTAACGTTCCCTTTCCTTGAGCTGTGACATGATGGTATGGGTCAAGTACCTGCCCCGCATCATGGGCTCAGGTTTGTACATGTACAGCCCTCCCACAGGGGGTAAACCTTGAGACTTCCCTTCACCTTCTGTGCTATGGACCCTGCTCACCCTGTCACAAATAAAGAAAGACAAGAAAAGAGTGCTTTTTATTCCAGAAAGTGGAGCTGGTCCATTCTACTCCTGCAGTTTCATTTATAAAGGATAGCAGCTGATTGCTTGGCTACTAATTTGAAATTATTTTGCCTGAGCTTGAGAATAATGTTAATGCATTTTAACCTAGAAGTGAACAGAGATCCTTTTAAAAGAGTAAATTGTCTTTGCTGTGCAAGGCAACTGTTGTATTCATTCCTTTGTGTTCCCATAATGCATGCAGTACATCTGGGGACACCAGAGGTGACCTCACCGTGGCGTGCCAGTGGGCTTCTGCTCCTGGTTAAGTGTCTGGGAAAGTGATCCTGACATCACTGTTACAACTGAAGTTGCTATTTTGGGTGGCTATATAAGATAGACAGAATTACACACAGAAATATCACAGAGGCTGGAATAGACCTTTGTGATCATCAAGTCCAGCCTAAGACCTGACACCACACCACCTAGCTAGAGCATGTCACTAAGTGCCACATCCAATCTTTCCTTGAACACCACAAGGCATGGCGACTCCACCACCTCCTGCAGCAGGCCATTCTAGTGTCTGATGACCCTTTCTGTAAGGAAGTGCTTCCTGATATCCAACCTAAACCTCCCCTGGTGCAGCTTCAGGCCATGCCCTTTCATTCTGTCGTCGGTTGCCTGGGAGAAGAGTCCATCCCCCACCTGCCTACAACTACCGTTCAGACACGTGTCACAGAAGAGTTTAGCTAAAAAATTTGCATGTGTAGGCCATCTGCAAATTCGAATTAAATATTATTTCATATGTTTAATATAATTCCAAGAATTAGAACACCAAGAATTATCATGCCATATACAAGTAAAGCAAAACTGTAGGAAGAGGTGTAACAAACCCACTACAGCTTTATGAGGTGAGAGGTGTCAGTTTCTGGCAGTCCAGTTTATTTCTCTCAGCTGAGCTAGTTTTGGATAAGTGGGGAGGACTGGAGAACACCAGCCTCTCCCCAGATGCTGTGCTTCTGCTAATCTGTACGCAGGTACCTCTTTGCAGTTGCTTTTTTTGACTATTCCTACTAGAAACTACAGTTCAGCATATCTGCTACCAGTTAGGCCTAAACTGCTTGGTGTAATCAGCCAATTAGATGCTGATATCAAGCCTTAATGTATCTCTCCCTATCTGTGCTCCCCATAAGCTACTTAAATGAATGTTCAGCTACTACCTGAATGTTCATAATGTTCAGTACCTTTCATTTTATTTTCAGGTTTCTGTTCAGCTGTTCTGTGCAGCCTATGGACTCGCACTCTGGTTATCCTGACAAAGGAAAAAACATCCTTCATTGTGGCTTCTGGAAAAAGACTGAAATGTGATGTTATACTGGAAGAGTTGTAAGGAGGTTATCTTTGGTTCAGAATAGCTCATTAATATTACTTAAATCTTGAATTCTTCATTTTCTGGCTCAAAAATCAATGATCCATCCAGGACCTGGAGAAGCCTGCAATAGGAGTGATTGAGGAGATGAGTGTAACTCTGGAGATATTTCTGAACAGCGGGTCTGAATATCATGATTCCTGCAGTCTTAGAGATCATGTGTCAGTCTCTCTTGTCCCACGTGGCCTTTCTGGAGGTGCCAGCCCCCATAGGTACACAAGTTGTGGTTGTGCACAAAGCAAGTTTTCTGCTCACACCCTTTTCTGGACACTCTTTGTACATCCCTGTTGGCCACACAGGCAAGTATTTGCAGAGATGGATGGAAGGGCCATGGCTACCTCTCTGTGTAATTAGCTGCTGCCCCATTCCCACAACAACTAAGTCCATCAATAAAAACAGTGTCTCTCAGGTTCATCTGATTAGTTTGTACAGGCTAGGTATACACATAATCCTATGCTTGTCCAGGCTAGGTATACACATAATCCTATGCATCAGGGATAAAAGTCTGAGTGTTTTGGTCAGGAATATGTTTTTCTGGGGCAGAGAGACTTTAGAGTCCTTGTCCTTGTCTTATCGAAATCCTGTTTGTCCTTTTTTCACTTAGTGAGGTCAGGTTCAGAGAATGAATTAATGAAATATACATACTGCTTTGCACTTTTAATGCTTATAAATAGGCATTTACAAAATGGTCAGGGAAACTTTAAACAACAGAAAAAACGTTATAGCTGTATGATAAATCATTGCAAAAAATTTTTACTAAAGAGTTCAGATTAATAAACCATTTCTTTACATTTGGGAAATGTGGTGGATTTATTAATGTGGACTTTTAATCCCTGCCATGATGGAAATATTCAGCAGTGTTCTTCAGATACTTCATCTAAAAAGTTCTCATTCATAAATCTAAGTCACATTTCCTGGATATAATTTTTAGTCTGCTAAATACAGTTTAGTCAAAGACTTTAAAAAAAGAACAGTTTCTGTTTTAGCATATGTCTTAGGACTTGACTTCTGTTTCAAAGTTGGGCTGAAATGATCGTCTGATTTGTAAAGGAAACATGTAAAGTTTAAAAACTATGCAGGAGCAGCTGTGAAATGCTAATTGGTCTTGGCCTCATCTTCCCACCAACATGCATAAATTCTGTCCCCAGTGCAGTCACAAGGGAGACTGTTATCATAGGCATGTAAATCACTATTTTGTGGGTACAAGTTTTCACAATTCCTTCTGAAAAATACCTCTGAGCAGAGGCCTTTTCAGGTCATGTGCAGCCAGGAGGCTGAGGTGTGTGTGACTGCACACATAAGAAAGGGGTTGCCCCACCAGCATCTGCAAGTGAGAAAAGTTCTGTATATATCTTACTTGCAGTGGGTGAAGCTTGAAAAGTCTAACTGAATGACCTCACAATCTCCTTTATATTTTCACTCTGGTCTCTTGCTTTCCTAATTGGAATGGTCTATAATGTTTTACACAGATTGTATAAATAGTATTTAGTTTTTCTTTCCTTTCTAATCTAGGACAGATGTGCAGAGCTGGCAGTTTTAATGGCTCCCTTTAGAAGCAGAACACACCTAAACCATACCAGATTTGTTTTGGATGACTGGGACGCCAGGTCCTTATCTGCCACAATGTCACTGCTGCAATGTTTGGTCTACTTAGAAAACAGTAAAGCTGTATTGGTAAGACAGATCTTTGTCTTGCTTGGCAGACAAAGTTCAGTGTGAGGGGGCTTGGAACAAAAAGAATGAAAGATCTTTAGAAATCACCTGTGTCTGTCTGGGAAGATTTTCTACATCTTTTGATGTGATTGTCTGGATATTTGCTCAAGTTATCTTTGGTATTGATGCTCTTCCCAAGGCCTTGTCTTGACCCTTCCATAACTGAGGAATGTTATTTAGAAACGTGTGGGTAAGGCTTTATAAAGTCACTCTAAGATTTACCCTGGTCTGCTTGCAACTGGGAAACCAAGACAGAGACTGTGCTCATCTACAGAAAAACCTTTCAGTGTAGCTGAAACTCAACCCTGTAACTATCAGCATCTTATAACACCAAAAGTGATGGAGAAGCATGAATTTCCTCTCAAGAATAAACTGAATGTACTGCTGAGGAAGACCATAACTATCCTGAAATTGCAGTGAATATTTTGTATTCCTCTATAGCAGCTACCTGTGTCATTCCCAGACCCATGAATCTTTAGCACTGGCTGAGGTCCACAATACACTTACATGTCCCATAATATACAATAATAACTAGTGAGCCAGCTGGTCCGTATCATAAACAAAGGTTCTGTGCATTGCAGTTGCATGGCAGCTGTGCCTTTGCTTGTCTCTCCTGCTTGGCAGTACTCTCCACCTTTAAAGTGGTCCTTGCCCTTGGCCAAGAAACATAGAAACATAGAAGTGTCAGGGTTGGAAGGGACTTCCAAAGGTCATCTGGTCCGACCTCCTGCTGAGAGCAGGGACAGCCTCAACTAGAGCAGGTTGCTCAGAGCTTTATCAAGCCCAAACCTTTAATGCCTCCAGGAATGGGGCCTCAATCACCTCCCTGGGCAACCTGTTCCACTGCTCCGCCACTCTCCTGGTAAAGAACTTCCTCCTTATTTCTAATCTAAATCCACTCCTTTCTAATTTAAACCATTGGCCCTCGTCCTCTCACTCCAGGCATTTGTAAACTGGTCCTCTCCAGGCTTTTTGTAAGCTCCCTTTAGGTCCTGGAAGGTGGCTGTTAGGTATCCCCTGACCCTTCTCTTCTCCAGGCTGAACAATCCCAGAAATGGACTCTTGCTGCTCTTCAACATGTCCACTGGTGGGGTTAGTGAGGGACTCGGACCATCCTGCTGATGATCTTGACATATAGTGAGCATTTGGAAAAATGAAATTTTTCTGATGCTTTCATGTCAGTCAGAGCCCTGACTTAAGCAAAGACTTTGGAAAAGTTTTAAACAAGGCCTTTTGTCCAGGTATCACCACTGTGTGGACAGTCCTAGTACTTACAATATGGTCATGTATACCTGAATGCATCCATCCATCTGCATCCTTGTAACCTTAGCATTCAGTCACAGCCCTTCAAGTTTTTTGTTCCCTTTTTTCTGATAAGGCATTTTAAAGGAAAAAATAACAAACAAACCCAACAAACAAACAAACAAAGTAATAAAAACAAAACAAGCAAGCAAGCAAACAAAAAAAAACCCAGAAAAAATAAATTACATCTTAGGACCAAACTGGGAGGTAATTTTAAAGTAGACATCTTGCATTGCAGGACAGATTGGGTGAACACCCTGACTTAATTTACATATTTATTTACTTATTTTTCAGTGACTTGCAAATGTGGTTTGCTTGTTTTCCTGCAGTGTGGATTCTGTCTCACTTCCACCTCTCAGTGACTCCCAGGTTAGGCAGCTGTATCTTCAGAAGCACACTGATGAGCAGTTCCACTTCTAGGTGTTAGGAGTGGGGTAAGAGACAGCCTGCTCAGGGCCTGGGAGCTCCACTAGAGCCAGTGTGTCTCCAAGGTACACGCTGAAGCTCAGCATTGCAACGTCCCTTTTGACTCTGAATTAAGCCCCGGTGTGCTCTCACAGATGCAGGGTGGTGATGTGGGCTGCAATGTCATACTGACATGGAATAAACCAGTGGAAGGGTGTGACAGAGACACATGTGCTATGTTTGCATATTGCAATACCTTTTGCAATGCATCATGAGCTGCTTGCTGTGTTAGTGGCCAATAATACTTATTTTGATGTTCGAGCAACAACAGATGAACAGGTGACCCCAGGTGATGTGAATCCTGCCACTGTGATCTGTGTTGGTGAGCTGTTTTATCTGAATTTATGTAGTACATTGATGTAATATATTAACCCATCAGGATTTGCTGGAAAGCCTTAAGTTATGGCAATGTCTTTATATTAGAAGACAGTGAGAAAGACAGGTCTGTGGTCATAAAGGATTAAATTTAAGTAACCCTAGTGGACCAGTTTGTGGTAAAATCCACACAGATGTTGCACAGCTATTGCTGTATACGTCTGGAAATATCATTGTGTTGTCTGGGCTGGGTGGCTTGATGGCTCTCTCTCAGACAAGGTGTTTAGGAATTAGTCTCCAGTGGTCATCAGGCTTTGAAAAAGTTTAGGGTGGAGAAATACTGCATCCTTACCACACACTTCAACTCCTTTTGCTTTAGTTGTATTTTAAGCAGAAGTAGTGATTCATCTATCTGTATCCAAAGCAAACACATATATATTAGATATTTTATCTTTTTCAATTATTATTAAGCTATATAAAAGCTCTTCAGCTTTTGAGAGCTGACATGTTTCTTGATCTGTTCATGCAGTTACTGTAAGGCAGGTCTGAGGGACTGTCAGCGTTTAGGGTCAGGGCTGTACACTAGACCTGTAACAGATGCTCTCTGTTAACCCCTCTCCCTTTCCAAAGGGGAAAAGAAAAGGAATAAGGGAAAGAGACTCATAGACTGAAAAAAAAAAAACAAAACTGTAACAGCTTTACTGAAGTTAATAACAATAAAATGGAATCTCTACAATTATCTACAAAACTAAAAATGTATCAAAACCCCCTGATGGTAGTTACATCACTGTCACCACTGGCCTGGAGCAGGCACTGGGAAAGTCCCAGACTGGACTCAGTGGCAGATGGGAAACAGATTCAGAAGATGGATTCTGGAACTGGATTCAGGAACACATGGATAAGGATCAAAGGCAGATATGACAGAATCCTCCTTAGAGAGAACTCAATCTTTATGATCTCTCAGCTTTATACTGAATAGGCCATAAATGGGATGGAACCATCTGTGGGTTGGTTCAGGGCCACCTGCCCTGTCCCCTCCTCCC
>VWZY01007769.1:81906-92744 GCA_013399075.1 Chloroceryle aenea | reverse complement strand
TTACTTTCTGCACCCCCAGCATGGTTCACAAGATTGAGCAGTGACCTCGGTCTGCACAGCAGCGAGTGTAAGCCAGAGCCTTTCTTCACACACCAAACCTTGGTAGTGACTCTAACCATGGAGTGTTATCACTGCTGGAAGCAGAGATGGTCTGCAAAAAACTGCCATTAGCTTCAGACAGCACAGTTAGAAGAGACTGAGATGAGAAGTAAAATCACTGAACAGAGTTAGTTCTGTTCTAACTCAAATCAGGGCAGGGACTGAGTTTCCAAATTAGAGGGAGTTTTGGTCTATCTGTTACCATGCTGAGCATTTACCCACCTGGGGCAGCAGAGCTCATGTGGAAGTGCCCTGATCCCAAAGATACTCTCCATCCCTAGTTTCTCAGCTGTTATTTTAACATTATATAGAATAATTAATGTTTTAAGAAGACCTAATTTTTGAGCATTTTAGAAGTGAAGAACATCCAAATACAAATTCTCATCATTAATTATTTCAATCCCCCATGTTCTGAAATTAGTGCTATTATATGTGTTACTCAAAAATCCGGTAGTCTGTGAGAAATTAAATATCCCCTCTAGAAAGTCCAATTGAATTTGTTATACTGTTGACCCTGCCTGACTAATTGCTACTGCAGCTTACACCTACCTGAGAAAAGATTTTTGAAGAATGTATCATAGAACTGGATAAAAATGATCAAGTTTGTTTTTATTGTGGGTCAGTGGGAAAACTCTGGTGTTGAACAATGCACCAAAAAAATGAATAACAATTTAAGTAATATTAACTGAGATTGAGAGCTATCATAAAGAAACAGTGTTCTTCATTCGTATGGCATTTTTCTTTTGAGTACAAATTTTATGTACAAATTATTTCCATTTTGCCAGAGAAAATCAAGACTTGTGTGCTAACTTTAGAAATTTTTAAATGTAGATACAATTTTTCAGGAAGTGTTCAATGTTGAAGGTCATGTTTTAAAAATTGGAAAGACAGGCTTTCCTGGTGCAATCCTTGATCCACTCCTTTTATGATCGCTCTATTTAAGATAATTTGATGTTTAGGAAAGCTATAGGAATTGAAAATCTTTTCATAGTTTTGTGTTTTCTAGCTGAGGTCATTCTTGTGCATTGGGATGTCACCTCTTGGTGTGATAAAGGTGAGCATGCTACTATAGAGTGAAAACTCAGAGAAATGAAAAGGAGGGCTAAAAATATCATGAATGTTAGGTTTGTGCTGAGTACTGTATTTTTCAGAGCTAAATATCCTAAGAAACTCCCGTGAGACAAGTTGATGCAGTAAAGCTGAGCTACACTTGACTGCAGTCAGTAACAGCACAAAGTCTTATTTTAACTAGCTTTCCACACAGGCAAAGTTTGGTGCATGCTAATAGTGCTGTGCTGCACTGATAACTAAACAGAGAAATTTATTGTTAGTTTTCTATAATGAATGGACAGAAACTAGAGTACCCGGATCTTTTGGATCTGATTAGGATTTAACAACTTGATGAAAACAGTATGATTGTAGTCCAGTACTGTCAGGTTGGGACACACTTTGATGAGCCTGAAGACTACTGTCAAACCTTGGGTTTTTATTGTCATTTTGAAAGGCTGTGAACAAAAAGTTTCAAAACATACTTCTGAAACTGCCTAGCTCTAAGAAGGTGTTTGGGGAGCTGTTTGGTATGATGTCCAGCTTTGGAGAGGTTAAGTAAAGTAGGGTGCATCCCTCATTCATGTCTGTCTGTTGAAATATGTTCACCGTCAAAGGCTGACCCCAACATTGCCATCATATTTCAATCCCAATACATGCCTACAAGAGAGCTTGCAAGAGAGAGTGGGTTGTGAACCACAGTCTTGTGATTGCCCTCCAAACTGCCTGCGCTGGAGTAACTGGTTCACCGTTTTTCACCCTCTGATGGGTGACCACTGTCAGCCGCTCCTTCCACTCCATCCCTTTCACTGAGCATGAGCGATCTAGAGGAGAAGGTAGGATCCAGTATGTGATCTCCAGATGGACATTCCACTCAAACATAACAATGCATATTAAGTTTGTTCTTTTTGTGGAATTTAGAAGAGAAAAATAATAATTTCTGCATGCAAAGCACTTGTGGGTATGAAGATAAATATAAAGCCAGAAACCTCTACAAGCCTTGCTGGGTATGATGGTAGCCTTACTGGCTCCACTAAGGAGTTGTAGGAGATCTGTATTGCAGGTACAAGGGTGCTGTATCCATGGCTGAGACCTAACTTTGTTATGAAATTCTGTTGGGATGTTATGCCTGTGGCCACAGGTAAGTTAACATCACTCCCAAGTTGTCCACTGTATTACTTCTGCATTGGGAAATACTTCAGTGCAAGAGGAGTGGTTTGGCAGGTTGGACCAGTTAGTGCTGAGATTCCTACACCTTCACTGTATGTTACAGGGCTTTTTACATCAGGCTGGGTTTTTGTTCAGGCCTTGAAACAAAAATCCACACTACAGGTGTGGTTTGAAGATGTCTAAATGATCGAGGATTGGTTCAGAACCTTATATCCCCCTTGTGGCTGGGATGCATTTGATGTCCATTTCAGTTTAGTTTCTTCCAAAGGGAACCAAATTCATGTACACCAAAATCACCCTCTAAAACAAGCCAGAGATCAAGAAGTGGAAGTGATTGGTAGATAGACGTCAAAACCACAGAGCTGCCTTCAATTAACTGCGCTGATTATTTTTAATGTACATGCAGCCATATTTGGTTATGACCTTAGCCCATGTGAGCAGCATTTAAACTGTCATCTAACTAAAGAAATTGTTATTTTTATTATATTCACAAACTTAGAAACACTTGCCTAGCAGATGTTTAAGTTCAAGGAAGGGCTAAGCAGGGTCAAGTGAGAAGTTCAAGCATTTCTCCCACTAGAGACCATTAATAACATAAATATGAAAGTCAACAGGGTAGGAATTGTCTGAGCATGTGGGACACTGCAGTGTGAAACTGGGTGTCACTGTCTGTGACGTTCACTCACACAACCTTAGTAAACAGGCTTATTGGGGTATGACACCGATGCTTGTGTGATCTACAAGCAATCAGAGTGAATTCAGAGCTCCTTCCAGATATGCCATTTGCAACTTCACCCTTCCCAGAGCACACGCACCCTGTTGTGTTGTGCAGTATATGTTCCCATCCCTGCTCTCCTTCTTGGGTCTGGAGAAGGTACAGGACAGAAAGCAAAGTAGCCTGAAAGTGACTTGCATCTGCTGTCAAACTGCAGCAGAAGGAAGCAATGTCACCCTCTGAGACTAGCAACTGTGAAATTAAATCTTATTCTGTTTTCATACCTCAATATCATCATTAAGATATTACTCTCAGTCACTGTTCTTAGTTTATGTGTTCTTAGTTTGGTGGCTTCTTCCCATCATCCTTTTCCTCTCTTTTATGCATGTGTTTGGTTTTTTTTCCGTGGTGGTTTTCTTGTTATTTTTATTTTAAATGCTGGTGAAAATAAAAATTTAAAATAAAAAAATAAAAAAAATCCAAAAGTGCTAACAAGTAACCAATACTCACTGATGGCCCATGTTTGGTAACACAGAATATAAATTCATTTTTGATAGGGCTTTGAAGTTTGCCATTGTAAGAAGCAGCCACTAGATTCAAAAGACATTTCTGCTGAGATGAGGACTACTTAATTTGTCTATCTTGTGTTTGAGCTGGAACTTCAAAATTTTACCATTTGATCTTTTTCCACATAAAAGAAAACCAGAAACTTAATTTACCTTTTAGCTATTAAAGAAATCAGGGTGAAATTAAGTAGCAAGTAAATGGCATCAGGCATATAAGTGCAGTGAGAAGCAGAGTAGCAAGTAAGAGGCTGAAATGGTTTACAACACATCTTTTTAGTAAATGATAAAACCCAAACTGTTCTTATACAACTAGTGTCAAGATGTAACACTCCTCTTTTGTTTGCTGGCCTTTAGAAAGAAAATAATCCATTAAATACCCACTGGACACACTGTAAAATATGCTAGTGCATAATTCATTAGCTAAATTTTGTGTTGGGGCTGTTGTTATCAGTCGAACAATTGCTTGCCTCTGTCACAGTATTGAAGAAATGCATGGACTTTACATTTTACTCTTGTGGCTTTACAGGTTGACACATTTTCAGACAAAAAGGGGAACATATGAAAATGAAAGTACTTCGAATGAGAAATTCCTGCTATTTCAAGGTTAATGAAGTCATAGAAGAAATTTCTTCCAAACTGAGTTTAAAAAGCCCAATCTGTTGTTTGTTTCTTTGTTGTTTTTTAAATTACATATTTGAACTTGTGGTTTAATGATACTTAGGAGCTGAAGTATTGCTTTCTGTTGTCTTTCTTCATAAAGAATCTTCTGGGTCACCCCTGTTTTAAAGGGACCATCCTTATTCAAGGCATGGGAAGAGGAGTAATTTTTTCTCACTAGTAATTATTTTTTCCACTAGCAATTATAGCAATTATTAATTATTTATCACCAGTACTTATTTTTCATTATTTTACCTTGACTTTCTCTTAAAATTAGGACTATTTGTTATTTTTGTATTTTTGACTGAAACCCAGAGAAATTGTTTATCTTTTTTATATAGCAAATTGGAATTGACATTGGTATTCTACTGTTCTGCAACATATTTCTTCAACTTCTATAATTGCTTCTGAAAAAGGGAGACAATGGCTAACAAATCTGTAAGATTCAACTTCTTAAAACCTTCAAGAAAAACAGCTAGCTGTTATTGCTGTTGAACAGAAAGCTGCTGGAATCCTTTCTGAGAAAACAAGACAAGGACTAAATAAAATGGCACACCGCTACTTCATTTACTAAGTCCTCAGGTGAAAATCTAGACATCTCTGGTTTTGTGGTAGTTCCATCAAATCTTAAGTCACTTCCAAACATGGAGGCAGTATCTCTATTTTATAGTGACATGTCATTCAATGGAATGCTACTATTAAAGAAAATCCTAATTACTGAGGGACTGTTTATACCAAAGACTGTTTTAATTTTATGTATAATGTTGTAAAGTGAAAAAGTTACAAATTTTAAAATATTTTAGATAAACTTTTAGAAAATAAAGTCTATTTGCCTCAATCATATGTTAATGGTAACACAGGTTTCCCTTATTCAGACTGTCAAGTTTTCATAAGCTCTTTTGCATCTATTTTGGAATACGGACAATAAACTGAAAGATGCTGGAAGATTAATAGGCAGCTTCAGGCTTAAGCCTCTGGCACAGATCAATAAAAGATTGAAGAAGTAGTGTGATTACAAAGCCTGAAAAGCTGGACAAGTGCTTTGAATAGCTAATTCTTTGTCACTGGAAATATTGCTTGTTCCACAAAGTGTGATTTTTGTTTAATTTCTAAGACCATAGGATTATATAAATAATACTACATAAATAATTTAATAAGTTTTCCTATACACAAAACACCGTTCTACATCCAATTTCTAGTGATGCATATCAAGTGTAAAACCATTAAAAAAAAAAAAAAAAAGTCTTCCGTATTTATGCTTTATTTTCTTTTAGAAGATGGCAGAGAATACAAAGAAGAAGTTGATACTTGCATTTCTATTTTAAAAATGTTTCCAGTAGGCATAAAACAAAGGCTTTGGAATACAGTTTTCTTTATTTTCATTGTAAATCATGATCACAGAGTAGTCTGATGTTTTTTTTTTATTTTCCCTTAGTCTTATAATCACTTTGTTTACTATGGCAAAGTAAGTAATTTCATCCTTTGATCTATTCCTTTCCTTTTGTGTTTTCTGGGACAGAAGTAGAATGGCCAGTCAATAAGGAGAAATCATCATATCGAAAAGAACAACATGATTTAATTGTTGTCAATTCATGGGCATTAAAATTCAGATACATTGTGAAATACAAGATAATGACAGAGAACATGAATTGATTGTAATGATAGAATATTCTCTCACGAACAAAAAATAGCACAGACTTTTATCCAGTTCTTAAGCTGCTTTTTAAAGTTTTTATCCAAGCACCTAGCTAGCTTAGTCAAAAATAAGAAAACATTCTGACATTTTACATTATAAAAGGAAATGGAGTCAGTAGCTGTAAAAATAAATATAATTCGTGTCTTCTTTGTCTATTTGTGCCCATTTCTCATACACTTTTTATGGATTTTATACCTGCTTACATTAGAACTAATTATTTTTTCATACAAACACATTTTCCTCAAACTAATGAATTAACTGTATCTGTTATAATAATACCTAATGTTGCATATCAATACACAGTTATAAATCTAGACTGATCCCAAGTTAGACTACTGGGCTCTTCATAAGTATCATGATGAATGCAAATTCACATACTGTGACTCCATTACATGAACATATGATTCTTAGCAAGCAATATCTTCAATGCGAACTTACAGGCATAACTGAATGATAAATTTGGCCATCTGTGATCAAATGCCAGCTCCGCTCTCTCTCTGGAGACCTATTTCCTTGTTGCCCTGTGGCCTCTTTGTGCTGCCAAGCTGGGAGCTCAGGGGCTTTCCCTGGAGCTGAGGGATCACCTGGGTGGTGCAGAGCCTGCTCAGCCACCTGCCCGGGGTTTGGGTGATGTACAAAGCAGGGGTGGGTGGGGGAGATGCTATGCCTGGGCTGTCTCAGTGGCAGCCCAGAGACAGGGACACAGAAGGCATAAGCTAGCGCAAGCCTGAGATTGCTGTGATTTAGGACCTGACCAGCCATCTCCAGAGCGTTGCAAAGTAGGTGAAAGGCTGAATTCGCCTTTCCCGCAGTGCCTTTGGTCTAGCAGTGAGGGCACTTTAGCCAGCCCCACGAGTGGGTTGGGTGTGTACATTTTTTATGCAGGCAAAATATAATCCCCATTCCTGCAAAAAAGATGTGTCTGGGTAAAACCCTGTGAAGGGCTTCCCTGGCGAGGTAAAAAAAAAAATAAAAAATTAATGAGGGTTTCTTCACCTCTGTGCAATAGGAAAACCATGCAGCCTCCTCCAGATCTAGCAGATCTTTGGGGAGGATAAAATGCTTCTTTCTTTACAACAACTCTGGATCTAGCTGGGGTAACAACTGGGATATTCCATATAGCTTTTCCCATCCCACAACCTCCCTGTCCAATCTTCAGAAATGACTATGAAATAATCTTTTTCCCTTGTTTCTGAAGAGTGGATGGTGGAATAACATGGATTCCTCTTGGTTGTGGTCCATTCTTCCATACGCCACTTCTTATCCTGTACAGATATTTTCTATTTATCTTTCCAGTTCCATTTTTCCTCCAAAGGTTTCAGAAAAAGTTCTGAATGGCCTGAGAAAACGTGTGAAATGGACATTGATTTTAAAAATGGCTGTTTGGAAAAGATTACATGGGTTTACAAGCTTGACCTGTCATAAGTCTCTACATTGTAGCTAAGTGATAAGAGATTCAAGAAAATCCAATTCTTAGTGGATTAAAATTAAAAAGAAAAAAAAAGGCGGGGCAGGGGGGGAAGGTTTGGCACAGAGATCGTTTCTTCTGTGTAGTATGAGCAAATATCCACAGTGGATGCAAATATCCCCAGAGGGATGCAGATTTGCTTCTGAGCTTCATGGGAACGAACTCCAGTAAGATACCTCTTACACTCTGGTATCTTTTCACTACACTCTTACCATATATCATTCCTGGTTTGTTCAGAGGTTTAAAACAGGACCACAACTACTCCGGGAAAGAGATTTATTTACTCATGTCCATGGGAAAATAACTACACCAAGCCATTCATGAAAGCATATCCGTTGTGTCCTACTTAGATAAATACCACTATATCTCACTTAGATACGGAATCAACAGGAAGCTATAAAACTGTGTCATACAAATATTGGTCCTCTGAAATCTTCATAGTCAGTAAGCATAGAGTAGGAAAAAAGTTCTCCATTTTGAAGTGGTAGAACCAATACTGGATAGACAACATCAAAACTGCCTAAGAGATTACTCAACACCAAGATGTTTTTAATCAGTGGCCTCTGGTTTTTGGATATCCAGCTTGAGACACCATAAGTGGAGTAAATTTTCAGAAAACCTTGAGCACCTACTCTCTGAAAAACTGGTTGCATTAAGGTATCTGAAGATGAGCACCAAGAATTGCTGCATCCAAAATAAGTCTGCATCAGAAATCTGAATTCCCTCAAATTGACATTTAGGGAGGACCTAGTGCTACAGGCAGCTCTGAGAATCCTAGGCACCATGCATAGTGCATTGTTTATCTCTAACACTGGCAGACATAGGTAAACATCTTCCACTAGAAACACTGCAGATTTAGTGGAAAGAAGTATTTCTATAGACTTTTCTGTTAACTCTGATGAGGATTAAGGGCTATCAATACTATTTTTTCACTGACAGTTTATAAAACAGATGTATTTTTTAGATAAAAATAAGATGTAAGGAAAGTGTTTTCTCCCTCTTAAAACCTTAATAGCTGGTTTCAGATTTTATGTAATAATTGTGTTCTAAGACTTTGTAATTTTGAGGGTTTTTTCTTTTTTTTTTTTATTTCTTGTGAAGTGTAAATAGGAAGGAAATATTAAATATTGTAATGCTCTTTCCTTAAGACAATAACATTTCAAAGGCTAATGAAAAATCAAGCTGCTAAAGTTTACAATTTCTCTGTCCAGCAGTTCATTAATACAACTGCCCTGAGTAGATGCTATATGCTGCTTAGCAAATGGCCTTTAAGAGTTTTAAAATAACTCAGTAAAGCTACTCAAAGGTAATACAACACTTCTCAGGCATTTTAATTGGCATTAAGATGAAAATAGGTTTTTCTCATTAGCTAATTATTACCTCTTTCATCAATGATTCATACACAACAAAAACACAATTGAAATGTTCAGGTGAACTAATTGTGCTTGTTCCTATGCATGGGACCATGAGTTTGATTTACAGAAAGGCAAGGTTTTATATTGTATAACTAGTCCTATTTTTGTGGACTAAGTTAGCTGCTTTTATTAAACTCCATGTTGTTCCCATGTGAAACCAGAGAAAGCAGGTTTTTTCTGACCTAGGTTGTTTTGAGGTTTTTTTCTAAAACCTCACTGATCCCCTTTAGCAAAAAGATTATCTTATTTCAAAATTCCTGATATAATCAATTTGCAGTGTTTCTCAAACTGGTAGAAATATGTAAAATCTGTGCTTTTAAAAGCTTCTGCTTTGAGTAGCCTTACATTCCATAATTGTGCCCTAGCAATCATCAAGCTCTATTGCATGCCCCATTCATGAAAAGTATATTTTGTTGGGATGATGTAGCTTAAAGAATTTGGCTCTAAAACTTCCTTACCTAGAGCTTCCATTAAATTATATTAATTTAAAATATCTATGGAATGATACTTTTACAAAAATACTAAAACAAAAAAAAGCTAACAAATTAATGGTTTGGGTTTATGAAAATGACTCTTTACAGTAATTAAAAAAGGTTAATCACAGTTTTGGTAACTTGCATGAGTTCGTGTCAAAAAGGAACCTTTCACATGTTCTTAATTAATTTAAAACTTTCGTGCTCTAGGTACTTTCAGTTGTATGCTCTGAAACAATAGACACCGTACAGCTTGTGCTTTTTGTCAGGGAAGCCTACAAAGCGAACGGCTGCTTCGTTAGGACTGCAGCGTTTCCTTGGCCTGGAGATTGGGTAGCGGACGCTGCCATCAGCCAGCCAGCCGGCATCACAGCGGTCGTATCCCAGGAGCTTCCAAGCAGCAAATATCTGGCCAACTTTAGCTATTTGAGCTCCATCTTTCAAACATGCCTGAACAGCTTCATCGTAGGTCAGCTTGGTTGGGTGAATTAGGTAGTAAAAACGTCCTAGTAAGAGAAAGAAGGAAAAAAGGTCATTAATGACATGACTAGGATGATGTGATAATATATCAGTGGCTTTTGAGGTGAAATGGACATGTTGGACTGCAGAGTTATGTCAAAGATTGCTTGATTTGGGGCTGTGTAATTTTGACTCTGTGCTGTTAAAAATACCTGAAATTTTTGTATGGTGAGTTGATAAATATCAGAAGAATTAAAAAAAAGAAAGCCAGGTAGAGAAATTAGGCTATTTGAACAACAACAACAACAACATAAAAGTAGTGCCAATGGAGGTTTAGGTTGCATATTAGGAAAAGTTTCTTTACTGAGAGAGTGGTGAGTCACTGGAATGAGCTGTCCAGGGAGGTGGTGGAGTCACCATCTCTGGAGGTGTTCGTAAAGCCTGTAGATGAGGCACTTCAGGACATGGTTTAGTGGTCATGGTAATGTTTAGTAGATGGTTAGACTTGATGACCTTCAAGGACATTTCCAACCTTAATGATTCTATGATTCCATGATTTACCTCTTAATTTAGCATGGTATGGCATGCCCCACCCTCAGTTATATTCAGTGTTAACCAAACTTTTACCATGCATTTTCATCCTCAAAGGTAGAAAGAGAGGAAGGAAAAGATAATAGGAGAGGAATGATGAAGATAGTTTGGAATTTAGACCAGTCCCCTATTTTACATCTAGCTTTATAGTGCCAGATACATATACCAACATGGTGACAATGACAATCCAGTGAAGAATCTAAGGAACACTAACTTTCAGGCAAAGCAGATCTCATGAGGCTGTAACTTACCATCTGGGAACAGAAGTCAGTTAATGCCCAAAGCAGTGCACTTCTACATTACACTCACAGCATTATCTTAAAACCTTTAATGGGGTTTCCTCTCAGAAGCATGGCATTGCAAGATCTGGCCTGTGATAGCATTTGTTTGTGGGTGACTGGAGGCAACACATGCAGTTTTACTCTCTGACAAGGCAATGACTTCATCTCTGATTAAGTACAAGCATAAGGATTTTTTTTTTT
>VWZY01007769.1:55885-81888 GCA_013399075.1 Chloroceryle aenea | reverse complement strand
TTTTTTTTCTTGGTCAGAAAGTTGAGATATTGCACAGCATCTCTCAGAAGCAGAGTTTGAGCCTGTGGTAGATCAAAACCATGCCTGTCATAAGTCTTCATTAGCAGTGTCAAGACCACGCGCAGCAGTTCTGCATCTCTGTTTCTCTTTAGGCTTCAAAGGGTATATCCTCACCCTAAGTCTATATTGAACTGATAGTGCTGCTAAGAAAAATGTGCCTCTGCCTCAAAGTAATGAAAACATCTGCCAGCAAGTAACGCTCAAAAAGGAAGTCTCCCCTACTAATCCCTAAGAAGCAAAAATCTTAACATTAATTTCATTTATCAAGGCAATACGAATTTGTTGTAAGCCTTTCATTCATTATATTTAAGGTTATCATCACTGATGTGAGGATTAACCGTTTGTGAGGTAGAAAGGGATTGCAGGGGAATAGTGTTAACTTGAAGGAATAATGATTTCCAAATAAATTCACAACTTCTCAATGTGACTGTCCTGTAAGAGAGGCATGTTAGCTGAACAACAGAGGGATCTTCTAATTCCAAAGCTCACACTTCCTTTATTAATTAAGAATGGACTCTTGAAGGAGTATCCTTATTCTTCCTTGTAAAAAACAGGCAAACACACAATCTGAATTCTGCTCAGTTTCAGATTACTTTCTTGGTGAAGAAAAAGGAAGAGTTACAGCAGCTCTAGATCCCTGTAAAAACCACATAGGTACTTTTATAAGTGAAGAAATGTCATGTCAGATGACAGTATAAAGATAATTGAATTAAATTTGTGTAAAGGCTGGGAATTATATACTAATATGAGAAGATTACAAAAAAAAAAAAAAAAGCAGCATTTACATTGCATGGTGATGGTGAAGAAACAAAATGTCATTGCTGTCAGAGACAGTATCTACAGTATTTCTGCAGAAAGCTGTTGAGAGGACATAATCTACCCCTTTGTAAAATGCTTGCTTAACTCCTATGAGAACATTTACAAGGTGTTGCCAAAGAGAATGTTTATTAAGTGGAAACCTGTTCCTACTAAGTTATTAAGAGGTTTCCCTGAAGCAAACAGGATTTCAGACTTAAGGGAACAGGGATTTGGACTGATAGCATGTAAACTTCACCTAGCTTATTAGTTGCTCTTCAAACCATATGTCGGTGGAATGTAATTTCCTAGGGATTTGGAGTAAGGTCAGGCTTTTGACATATGACATCAATAATAAAAACTCCTATACTCTGCCCCTTACTTAAATAGCAGAACTTTAATAGCAAATCCCACAGGGGTGAAATGTATATCCAGAATGTCTGATTAAATAAAAATCTGTTAATAAATTCAGTACAGATTTGCTGCTTTTCCCCTGCTAATACATTAGGAAGGTTTCTAATTGTTCAATCTTAGTAATTATTAATTGATGTGGAAGGAGAGGGAGGCATTAACTGTCTCTCTCTCATTAATGTCTGGTAGTTGGGTCACTCCTACAGAGGATAAGTGTGCCTGATTTGACTTCCCACATACAAATCACGGGGCAGAGGGTTTATGCAAATCTAATCAAACCCTATTTATAATAGCTATTTTAAGCTTTTGCGTGTAACAGAACAGCTTATAGAAGAAAACTTCAGCACTTGACCTAAATACCCTACACCCTTGTGACTGTGGGCATTTGAGGGATGCACCATCCCTGGAGATTTTTTCCAAGCTCAGCTCTACATTGTGAGTGGGTGCACTGGACAATGAGGTATCATCCTCAGAGGCACAGAAATACAGTACCACCCGATCTGNNNATTACCACCCTATTTGCTTCTTTATACATAGTGTGTTAATGCAACACCTTTGAAAGAGGGTTCTTCGTGGAGTGACAACAGAAGATGGCTCCATGTGCAGTCAGACACTGAGCATCTAAGCACTTAGGATCATCTCTGAGACTGCTCCTGACAGCTTACTGTCTTGCTGGGGCAGCCTCTCAGCTAGTGGGGTGTATCTGTAGCTTGCATAACATGTAGACCCTATCATCTGCTCAGCAGCCTCAGTTCAGTGTATCTTACAGCAATACTAAAAGCTGAGCAAGGCCATTGCTCCTCAGAATTGAAGAACATGTTAAAAATTTGTGTGTGGTTCCCATTCCTTTAATCACAAGGTCCTAATAATTTTGATATCCAGTGATAATCTCTTTTTTTTTTTTTTATCGCTACATTAAATATGTAGGAACAATTATCAAAAATCTTTTTCCAGTCTCCTGATAACAGCAGTGACTCCAGTAACTCAGAAGCAACCACTTCTAAGAAAGGGTATGTAGTATGAATTGGGATGGGTTTGTTTCTCTTTTTGGAACAATGGCTACATGTTTTTAATATTCTGAAATGGTTGAATTTCAACAGTCAGTGTGCATTATTCAAAGACAACTTTCTGCACCTTTCTTCTATTTAATTGTGGAGGTGGTTAGCTCATTACAGGCATTACTGTAACAAACAGGTTACACTTTCAACATGATCCCTAAAATTTATGCTTTGTATTTTTAACTTTGTTAATGTGAGATTTTCACTTGATTCCATTAGACCTGATAACAAATCGATTATGCAGTGTAGTTCTGTGTGCAAAGTGAATAGCAAAGTGCATGTTAATGAGCAGAAAGTGTGATACAAGCTCTCATTTACCTTATTTTTTTTCTTTTAAAATACTTAATTATGAAAGAGGAGGTGTGTATGTTTATATTTAACTCACAATATTTTTCAGTACAAAAGATTAACATATTTTTTCCTTTGAGAAACTCACTGTTGCCCATCAGAAGCCCTATGAAACTAAGCAAAGATTTTATGTATTTGTCATATATTTTATGTATATATTCTTTGTCTTATGCCTTTGCGACTCTGTGGGGAAGACTGCAAAGAAAGGTTTCATCTGCATTTATTCCCTCAAATTGTTGTGTAGAAGCCCAAACTGACTTCAAGGAAAGGTATGAAAAGTAGCATCCCATTCCTTCAGGCAGAGTAGGGAGAGAAATAAGGGTGATATGCAGCCCTTGCAAACCTCTGGATCATGGCAGGTTGTCTCACCACAAAGGGCAGGGACCTTTAGCTTTTCTAAAGGGAACATGGACATAAAGTGTCTCCTACTGTGAAGGAAAAGTTGAGGAGAAATCTTCTGTGAGGGAGCCGATCTGAGTCCTCAGACATGAGGTACGTAGGTATTTAACCTAAATTCAGATGGAATTTCTGAATTTAGGTTAAACACTTCCCACTTGTGTATATTCAATTTCAATAGCCTTTATCAACACGAGAAATGTCAAAGCAGTTATGCTGACATGATGCCATCCAATAGTGGTCCCTAAGCAGGAAGAAAAATCATGTTATTTCACAATATTTTTGATGGACTTAATGAATAGCATTATGCCAATGTTACTATTTGCATTGTTTTATGAATCACATCACTATATATTCGTACAAACTGAAAAATTGTTGGTATTATCATAAAAAAAAAGTGTATGGGAGACTTTCAGATTTTTGGCTTTGCCTGCACAAACACAAAATGTGAATAATTCTTCTATGAACCAACAAAAAGATTTGAGTAAGAAGCAGTTATACAAGCAGAAGAAAATGTTCCAGTATTGCATGCACACTGTCTAAGAAAAGACACTGTAGAGGGTAATTTCACAAAATACTAGGATTATTTAACATTGCATTGCAGATAAACATTGCTAAAACAATTTCCCTAATCAGGTAACATGAATATATGTAGAAGGGTATAAGGCGTGTCGTTCCCCCCCTTTTTTTTTCCCTAGTATTTTTTGGTGTATTTAGCTCATCACAGATGCAACAGATCCAGAGTAAAAACACTGAAACTGGACTTTAACTCACTGAATTAATGACCGTGTTTTCATTTTTCACCTTAATGGCTGAACGTGATTTTGCTGCTTTGTACCTTTCTTCTTGAGGTAATAAAACAAGCTCTGCATGTATTTTAGACAAAGGTTTTTTTGCTATAACTGCTCAGCTATCTAAAATAAGGTTGGGTTTTTTTGAGCTGTCTTTATATTCCCCTGATCCTGGGGTCCTTGGCATTTTACCAGCTACCTTACATAAAGATGAAGGCTTCTCTGTTTCATACCATCAGGAGACTCCAGCAGTCACCACCACTGCTGGAAATACATGGTGTCCTAACCACTTCTCATTTTGCTTGGCTGTTCCTGAGGATCAATATTGGGTGTTGCAGAAACAGCTCCTTGCCTGTAGCCACTATCTTTGGCAGTTGCAACCTAGTGGCAAAATGGGTTATTATATTCTTTTCTCTTTACAGTGAGAAAGCTAACATATGCTATTAAGCATACATAAGCTATCTGAGGTGTTGAGCTGAAAATAGAAAGTTGGCATTTTGGGAGAGTGACTGGATTTATTGTGGATATTAAGGTAAGCTTGGGACAGGAACAGTGGACATAAATTATAGCAGGGATGTGTGAGGGTAACATAAGCTGTTGAGTTGTTAGTTAAGGAAATGGATGCTGAGAAAAGCAGAAGTCCAGATTTTCTGCCAATACCTTTAGAGACTTTCATGGCACTGAGTTGTAGGGAACTAGGAGAGGTGGTGCTTAGCTATATATAAAACCCTACTGCTGTGTACTATTCTGTAGGTCAGTTTAACAGACTCAAAAAGGATGAGATATTTTAGGGTCTTGTCAATAATATCTCCTCTTCTGGTATACCTTATCCTTGTCTTACCTCATTCCTCTTTCTATTGATGTATCAATATAAAGACAATTCTTATCTGTTGGTGTATATATATATTTATTTTTTCCAGAAATAGGTTTTCTCTTTCTTTAAGATACTGTCCAGCTGCTACTGTGGAATAGGGTGGTCATTAGTGAACAGCAGTCACAAATGTCTACTGTGCAAGCATTATAAATAGTGCTGGTATTACGTTTTGAGTTTTTTTCCTCATTCTCATATATTTTTTCTCGGTGCTATTTCTATAGTAGAAGGTTAAACCTGCATATAAGAGATGAGCTCATACAGGATATCACCTTGGATAAATGAAGAAAAAAATGATCCAGCGCTTCATGGAATGCTGCAGTATGATAAAAATTAGCCAGAACTTTGTTTCAAACCACATTCAGCCTAATTTAATATTGTTGGTTTGAGAATTTGTTGGGGATTTTTGAGAAAGGGTGGAGCAGACTTAGCACTAGACCATATCTTCTGAGAGCAAGGCTTATGTTTATTCTTTGGTGTGCTGTAGGACAAAAATGCTTCTCTGTGGATAAGCAATCTGTGCATAAACAAAAAAGGCCAGGCTCCTTGGTCTGGGTAGGCTGCAAGCCAAACATGTGCAAAGTTGCTTAGGAATTATCCACAAGCATGATGCTGTAGAGGATTGTAAGCTCCTTTTGCACATGTTCACTTGCAGCATTCCTCTCATTCACAGACATGCTTTCTAAATCCTTTTCAGCCACTAGATTAAATCTGAAATGATAACAAGCTGAGATCAAGTCATTTCATACCTAAAGCAACATCTATGAATAGCAAAAAAGCTTGCAGTTCCTAAAATAAGGTTTAGAGCAGATCAAACTCAGAGCAAAAGTGAACAGGGTTTTGGCAGCATTCTAAGATTAGGAATCTAAATTATTAGGCATGAAAGCTAGAAACAGCTTTGCTGATAAGGAAATATTAGTCATATTAGACCTGGAACATGATCAGGAGCTACTTGACACAACAGCATAGGTGAAGTGGTGATCAGAGTTCTGTTTTGGTGATACATTTAAGTTGTAAAACATCACAATTATAATTAAATCCAACAGGAGAGCTCAACTAACAAATTTCTTCATCACTTCAATTGAAATAAACTGGGCATATATCAATACTGAAAGATCGCATATAAATCTGAATTGGGTGAAAGTGGGGATATTAGAAATTCCTGCCAATACAAGTTATGAATTGTAAAAATGTGAACTACATCGATATAAGGCAAAAACAACCTCACTCTGCGTATGTGTCCTTGCAAATACAACCGTAACATTTTCCAAGACTAATACAAGCTTTGACAAATCAATTAACACTTGCTGCCATCAGAGTTTCTTTCCTAAGCACATAACGCATCATTTACAAGGTAGGGTTGAAGAAGCCTCTTACCATTGAAGTTTGAAGTAAAACAGAAGACATCATATCGGCTTCTGTCTTTATCCCAGAACCCGTAATTCCTGACACCAGGCACTGTGTTCTTCCCTCCGCAGGGTTCCCTGGGCTTGGTGATGGGGTACTGCACGGAGCCATCACTGAGCCAGCCGGCATTACACCAGTCCAGCCCTGACCTCCAGGCATCGTAGAGCTGGTCAAAGGATGCAATAACAGAGTCTTGGTCCAGACATGCTTGCTGAGCCTCATGGAAATTCAAGTTGTAACGACCCAGCCGTGGAGAGTAAGGGAATACAACACCTGTAGTGGTAGAAAGAGGGTGAGTTACTGGACACTGAAAAAGCAAAATAAAGGGAAACACCATTTAGTCATCAGAAGGAGAAATAAAGGTTAATTCCATGATGTGTCTCAGACTGTTGTTTTATTTCTGGGGAGAAAAAAATGCACTGTCAGCACATCAGCAATTATGTTTGAGAAGGGGATAGGGCTGCTGTCTTATCTATCCAGCTCCTCTCCCCGTAACCTTGTCTTTTTCCCAATATGAACTGTGCCAGGCCTACACACTGCTCCCATCTGCAGCTTTGATGTCCCTACTGAGATCTTACCCTCCTGCACTCTGAGTGTGCTTAAAGATGAGCAAAGCTGGACGAAGTTTTGCAGGTACATGTTTTTCATCAGAAAGTTTACCAGCCATAAGATCAATATCTCATAAAAAAAAAAAAAAATCATCTTCATAATAAAAAATATTAAAACCCAGCCTAATTCTGCTGGAATGGGACTTGGGGACTTTCTGGCAGTCATCTAGAAAGAAGAAACTGTAGTACAGAGGCATATGAACTACTTCTTTTTACACATAGACATTAAAAAGAAATGTTTTAATTGACATAAAAGAGTGTTAAGCAATTTGCGTGGACCTTTCCCAAGATTTACTGAGACATTCAAGACAGTTGGTTTTAGTTTGTTTGTTTGTTTGTTTCATACTATACGATCCTAGAAATGAGAAGGTATGTGATGCCCAGTTTAATAATGTTTCACAGTTAGATTGGTAGAAGGTATAATTTTAGTGTCCTGAGCTCTTCAGGTAGGAAATCTACAGGAAAATAAAATCAGGGAAATTGTTTGTCATTTTAGGGAGACATTTCTGCTACTTTCCAGATGTTTTTCTGGCAGTTTGTAACTATTCCAGGAGGAAGAGCTCCTGAGAGGGGATATCAGGGAACATGGTTCCTTGAGCAGAAGACAGGTTTCCCAAATTGTAGATGGTGAGCCATGCAGCACACAGCATGCAAGAAATGCAAGACAGCTCTAGCATGAAGCCTCACTACCCCTATGTCTTCCAGAAGCACTGATGGCTTAATTGAAAGGACACTTTCCAGAGAGCTACTGTGCAAAGAGAATAGACCTGCCAAATGCTTCCTTCCAACCCTGAGGACCAGTCACAGGCCAGCCCAAAACCCTGTCTGTTACTGTTTGTTGCTGAGCAATTGCCAACAGGTATGGCAAAAAAAACTTCTCATAACAGAGGACATCCACGTGGAGAAGGGAAATGTGAGGACACCTCCAGAGTTGTTTCAGCAGTAACATTTAAGTGAAGTCCTTGCCCTTATTTGACAGATTTTTCTACAATGTATTTTGACTTTATTAAAAAGATCTGTAGTTAAAGATTTCTTTTTGAAGTATGAAGAATATTTCACAAAATGCTGAAAAGACACCTCCTCATGTAGCTCTGATAAAAGAGAAGAGAGAGACTTGAAACAAAAGTTTGGATCAGACCATCTTAATCTTTGTTGGGGTTTAAATTTTTTATCTAAATTTTACTGTTGGCTTCAGCCCAGTCTCATAATAAGCTGAAATAAAATGGTATCAGAGAAGATCCAGCTAGGAATGTTTATTCTCAGACCTCTCTGTAGAGCAAAGTGCTGTAGGATGCAGAGCAACTGAAGACAAGATAATACAAAAGATGAGCCAAAAAATTCACAATGGTATAAACTCCCATCTTTTTACTTTCTCCCTGATGATGATTTTTCCTTCCTATAACAAGTTCCTTGTTTCTGGTGCAATGTAGCATAGAACAGAGAAATTACATTATGGCCATGCAAGACTGTCACCATGCAATGAAGCCATTCTTCTTTCTGAACATGCAAACCTACTTTGGTGTCTATTTCACTGGTGTCTTAATGTCCACTTTCTTTCCCTTCTCTCCTTTGCCCATCTATCATCCAACAAGTGGTTTTGTTTTTGTTTTAAACAAAATCTTTATTATTACTAAACCTCAGTGATTTGGTCCAAGAAAATAAAGCATGCAAATGTAAACTTGGCAGGGTAATAATAAACTGTATTTTGCTCTCCTTCAGCAATTAGCTAGACAGTCTGCTGAGGTTCTTCCCTTTTGTAAATCCTTTGTTAAAGGGTTTTTCAGTTATTAGCTGTTCTGAACTATAAAGCATGAATGTAATGTAACAAAAAACGTGCCGTTAACTATAACTTCATAAAAAAAAACTGTAGATGTTTCATATTTTTACTTGATCTCTTTTTCCTGCCCTTCCCTTCATCTCATTTTAAAAAAATTATTTGTTCCATTCCTTGATAATGGATACAAATATCACCGGCTACAATAAAAATGTAACAGATGTCAGAGCAGTTCAAGCTTTATTACTTTATTAGAAATCCAATACTTGTTATTTTTCCAGAACTACACTTCCCCAGACAGCCAATTCCTTGTGCAGAACATGTGTCTGATATGCATATGTAAAAAATACTCTAAAATAATTAGAAGTGGGTATTTGTTAAAAAAGATCTAAACTTCTAAATTTCTAAAAAGAGAGAAACAATTAATTGGAAACTATTCAAACAGATTTGATTCCCTAAGGTTTCCAAATTCACTTTCTAAAAGGGGTTAAGTATGTAGATTTGTTACAAATCTATTTGAGTTTGAGGGTTTGGGACATAATGTTTTAATAACATAAATATGCACAAAACTGTAATTTAAGCTTTGGGCTATATTTGGGAAGGCTGCATAGAAGCTGATTTCTATTTGAGTTCATCTGCAGTACAAGCCTGCAACTGATTAGCATTCGTTTCACCCTGCAGATGGGGGTGGCTATTGATGATTTTGTAGAGCAAAATTGACTGGATGTGTTTTGTGTAGATTTGCATTATCTTGCATTGCCATTAATATTTTTCTGTGTTTTTTTATTTCCCTATCAGACCTAGCTGAAATTCATAGATCTTACTATTCATTCTTCCTTTTGTTAACATGTAGGAATTCTGAACTTTGTTTAATTACAAAGCATCTTCTTCAGTCTTGGATCTTATAACCCGTCAAAAGATAATCCATCCCACCTGTTCAATGGACAAAAGCTGTCCTGAGGCTTGTTACTGTTCCCAAACTACAGACTGAATCTAAACTCCTGACTCCAGCCCTGTGTTTTACCACTAGACAAAACACCCGCTTCCAAATGTTAACAAATTCATCTTAAAAAAATGGAGGAGGATATAAACTTCCAGCTTCAGATGGTTAAAATCTGTTTAGTTTGTAGGAAGACTGAGTTGAGGAGCTTTAGCTTGACCTTAGTGATTCATCTCCCTAACCTAAGGAAGCAGCTGAGCCACTTGTGGAGCTTGAATGAGGAATACTGATTTACAATATATTCTTCACAGTGTGGCTCCTCTCCCAAACACTTGTTTCTCTGGAGTAGGTCCTATCCCCAGGGAAGGTTCTTCCTTCAAGCACGATAGGAAAAACCTGAGACACAACAATTCATCATAGAATAAGTCTGTTAGTGAAAGAGGAGGGTGGAGTGGGGCTTGCTGTGTATGCACCTGTGACAATGCAATCGCAGTCCAGAAAATGACTGTTGTAATGGAAACTGGGATTTCTACCAAATCAGAACATAAGAACTAGATGTATAACATATCCTCCCCATATGCACACCTGTATTTCCATGAATGCCTTACGTTCAGTTCCGCAGATATACAACTCTGATTCAGTTACTGTAGTTTTTAGAGAATGCAAAAGAGATGATATTTGTGTGTCCTTTGTGAGACATTTGTATTTCAGAACCTTTATATACAGGTAATCACTAAAATTCAGGGCAAGTGCTTTGCAGTTACTCAGTTGCTAACAGACACATTGTCAATGCAAGGAGATGTAACAGTTACCCAAGGCATCAAGGTGAGGAAAAAACTTTAGAAAGCTCCACTCCTGTAACAATTTATGGTTGTCTATTAAGGCAGCACCATACACAATTAGCAGTTTTAAGAGTATTTATACACAGAAGAAAATAACAAAAAATTGTGTTGACCCATATGGGAATAAAAGGTCTTTTTACAGGCAGAGTAAAGAAATGGGAGACTTCTAGCCCAAACAGAAAAGTAAGTTTTCTTGCAGCCAATGTAAACACAGGGTAAAAGTAGGGGTTTTTATATACTGTACTGTAGGGTACAGTTTCATGCTGGCAAGTTCATAAACTTGATGGCAAATTTTTCCATATGTGGTAAGTCCCTTGTTTTCCTTGAGACTCTATCTCCATTTCTCTGCCTGTCAGGACTGTCACATACCTGGTCACTCAACACAGACTCCACGGGCAGGCTACTCACTGTCAACAGGTATCAATCTCTCTAAAAATGAAACTGAAGCTCAAGATGCCCCTCCAGCCCACAGCATCCCATAACCAAGCTATTAGGGAGGTTGCTTATTTCTGACAAATACAGACATATGAACTAGACTCACCTGTCCTGGAAGCAGATTATTCCCTTTTTTTTTCAATAACCATTATAGAAATTTGGAGACCGTTGACTTCCCTTCTCTACTTAAGATAATTAGTCCTAATTCTTTCAGCATTTTCCTTTTGGGTGAGTATTTACAGATAATAATTTTCTGCTTTATTTTAATGTTTTTTGCTTCACCTGCATGTGTCATGTACTGTTTCTCATAGTGCTTGCAAACACAGCTTTGTCTGCAAAGACCTGTTACCCTGTCACAGAGGGAATTACTTTGGTCTGTCATGACTCACTCTTGACAAAGTCCTGTTCTCTTTTACAACACTTTTTCTTGTCTTCTAGGACTCACAAATAGAATGTCCTATAAAATCAGTTTTATAGTAGAGTGCAACGGATTGTCATGCAAGGCATATTTAAACAGTTTTTATTTATGAATGTAACACACACAAGAAAAAAAAAAATGACATACAATATTAGGGTAAATCTGATTTATCTTGCTGTTGAGACTATGGAATTGCTTTCATATTGGTTTCAGCTATGAGTTTCCCATTGCGTACATCCAATTTAAGAGCAAGTGACTAGATTAGGAAATGATTGCTGTGACAATATGGAAGAATTTGTTTGTATGAAGCTTATGGATTTTTTTTTTTTTTAATCTATTTTGAACTATAAAATCTTGTTTCTGAAGGGGATGACTGTTATTTTTCTATCTTGGACAAAAAGGCTAGTGTAACTTTAAGCAAGATCGTAAAACCTGAGGTTTTTAGGGGGTTCATGTGGAGCCACCCAAAGAGTTAGCTTCTATATAGAAGCAGCTTTCTACAGAGATTTTCAATGGCTTTATCTAGTTCTGCATATTTCTGGTACTGTTGAGCGTACAAAGTAATTATTTATTGCAAAACTAATGTGTTCAGTTATCACCTATCCCTGAAGACAGAAACTATAAAAACAATTTCTCATGGAGTAAAAAACAGCCTCTGGCAGTTTAACATTGTTACACTTTTTTTATCACCTGGCCCATGAATCTCGTGAAGGAAAAGCAGGCAAATATCTGTGCCTGATCAGTAAAACCAAGGACCAGTGCTGGAGCCTTCACACGCCTGGGAGGCAGAAATGCACAAACCTGATGTAGTGAGATTCATTACAGTGCTCAGAATTCATAGGAAAGGAAGACAGTAAAGCACTAACACAAAGAAAATTTAGTGTAGAACAGTAAAACACCAAAATAAAGAAAATTTGTAAGCTGAGATTTCTTTCTTTGTTTATGACATGGGCAACAATATCTACTTGCCGTAGGATACGTTATAATTTGCTAAGCTTTTGACTCTCAGACCATTTGACAAAGAGTGTAAAACTCATGACCCATATTTTATATGCAGGAAGAGAGTAAGGCCAGTTTAATGGTAAAATGGCTTGGGTCACAAGGCCAATATAAAAGGTGTCCTGCTTTCTGCAGTATTTGACATTTCTTGCAGCCACAGTGCCCAGCCCAACCCTCCTGTCCTTAGAACAGCCCTTGTACTTGAGGCTACAAACAGGATGATAACCTTGACATGACTGAATACTTCTTAAAGATGGTGGTTGGTAAACACTTCAGCTAACCCTAGTCCTGAGCTTTAGATTCTAGAGAGCACTATCTTGCTAGCATAGGGGGGAAATGGTGTGGTTCTACATTAGGAAATAGTGAAAAAAACACACAAATAACATGGAAGGTATGTAACAAACCCGACTGAAATTAATTCCACTGTCTCTTCAAAGCTGAAAGTACCCAGTTAATATGAGCAGCTTATTTAATGACAATCCCAGGAGGCCTTTAAGGTCTAATAAGAATAAAACACTACCACATTCAGAGAAGAAAAAAGGTCCATTGAGGTAGAGGTCAATGACTTTCATATTTATATATTAACATGCTTTTGCCTAGCCAAAACTATACTGTTTGTGCAGTGAGCTCACATTGGAGCAATCAGCTGTTTTGCACTGCTAGTGGGCATTCCTGCATATAAATGGTTTTGTCTTGCTGCCAATTAACGTCCTTAGGGCCACCATCTCAGGACATCAGACTATTGATGCAAATCCTTCCCACTGTGAGATTAACCTTATTATTTGTAACAGATGTCGAATGTTGGAATGGGCTGATATATTTTTGTTTTTGTCCAAGGATTGATTTTTTTTCCTTATCTGTTTTGCATTGCTCAAATATATGAAACATCTATTACTGCCACCACTACATAAAGCTGCAGATCAAGGTAATGAAAACAGAGGGATGCATTTCATTAACTATATATGCTCCCTGTAAATATAAGTGCATATTAATCATTATTATTTTAGAAGGAAACCTGAATGTAACATATACCCAGAATAATTTGGTTTAGTTGCCATAAGGACTGACACTGACACACTCAGCTTTATCTCACTAGAAAGGATGCATTTTACCATGAGGTTTTGAAAATGAAATTTTCCTGTCAGTTTAGGAAACATCATGCTATAAGGCCAGAAATTAAGTCTTACACCTGTCCTGTGCCTGACAGAAATCAAACAAAAGACATCATCTCTTATGTTAGTCAGACACTAGTTAAAATACATAAACTCTCCTTTGAGCACATTGGAATATACTTGATTCAAGAACTATAATTCTTTCTATCCTGATGAATTTCCTTATTTTGGAGGTGGGAGAACACAGGAAGGAGTGTTGCTGTATAGGATGAGCAGGAGGAGACATATTTCAGAGGGAGACACAGTTTAGAGTGGCAGGAGCAAGCTAGAGGGGTCAGCGTATATCAGGAGATGGGAACCAGACTTTGTGTCCAGGGGGCTTGTGCTGTAACACAAAACAGTAACAATAAAATGGTAGAGAATTTTCTTTTTTTTTTTTTTTTTTTTCAGTTGCATTACTGTATGCAGTAAAGAAAAGATTTCTCATTGCTTTCTTACTCTAGTATCAATCAAGTATTGCCATTCAAATGTGTATCTATGCATGCATGCAAGTATTTGTACCAAGCTTCAGGCAAAACTTTCCAGTTTGATGCTACTTCCCCTTCCACGGGGACTCCTGGCACATCAGAAAACATTTGTACTGGAACCTTTTCAATTTTAAGAGCAGAAAGCTAATGAACTTTTGTTTTAGAGGCACAGTGCTAAGTGGCACCAGACAAGTATGTGGTCCCAATGTGTGGTGTGATGAACACTTCGAAGATTTTACACTGGCTTTGACTCTTACATTGGCAAAAAAAAATATAATGCAGTAAAACACAGGGAAATCCTGGTGTATGATGGGAAACAAGATAGTTATTTATCTGGAATATCTTGAAGTCTGATAGAGGTATGTACTTCAGATGCAAGGATACTGTCAGAAGAATATTACTGTATTATTGAGCATCCTCACAACCCATGGGTGGGCTCCAGGACCATCTGAACAGCATCATGAAAGGAGGAGAGGCGTGCTGGGGTAAAACATAGCTAAACAGATGCGGTGTGTTTCTGACAAGGATTATGTGGCACTTGCTATCCCTCACATGCAGTAGATAGCTGCACTTAACTGCATTTTTATTCACATCCTTATTGTCTGGAAACCATTCTGTGAGGTGGATCACTCATCCCCTGGGGCTTCCCACCTCATAACGTGCCTCCCAATCACAGGGCCTATGCCTGCAGACTGGGCAGCTGACCAGAGCCATGGTTTCACTCAGGTAAAGCTGAGTGTGCCAAGCAGAAACTTGTCTCCCTTCCACAGCCCATCTCAATGACAGCAGCCTCAGTGACCAAGCACTGAAGTGCCTGGGTGAGCAAGGAGGAGATTGAACACAGGAGAGCCTTTGTCTAGAACAGAAGAAAAAAATAAAATGCTTTATCTTCCTACTCATTTCTGTCTTCACTCAAAACTGTGTTAGACAACTTAAATCAGACATGTATATATCCATCTCTCTTTATCTCCTAAGTTTGCAAAGAACAGTGTGCATTCTTATTAAAGATGGATTATATGAGGTGAAACAACCTAAATTGCTGGCATAGAAACTGTGCAGGGCCTTTCTGCAGTCAGAAATGGAAGGTTTCAGCAGCTTCCAACTAGGAATGGAAAAACAGATGTAAAGAAGCAAGCTAAGCCCATGACATCTATTTGTTTCCAAGAACCACTCAGCCCATCTTACTGTGCAGAATAACTGTAGTGTACAATATCTTTCGGTTAAAGAGTCATATTTCACCTGCTAACAGGTGTGAGAGCCAGGGGTTTGACTGTCTCCTTTTCTTTTTTTCTTTCTAGCTACTTTTCATAGATAATGTAGCTTCTATAAAGCTCTCTCTGGCACACACTTGCAGGTAAGTATAAAGGTGAAGGACACTTCATGCTGCTTTTAACTTACTGACGAGTTTAGAGCAGTGCTTGGGAAAAAGGCCAAATGCTGGTTCATATGCATTGAATCTCATAACATTTCTCTGAATTTCTTAAGAGTAAAGGGAAGCTGAATTTTTTGTCCTGTTTCACTAATTTTTCTAATGCTTCATACTCTACTGTTTTCAAGAATATTGCTGAGGGAATGACTGCAGACTACATGTAGGAGTTGTCTTGGCAGGCAATATAGAGTTCTATTTTATGAAATTTTAAGGCTGGAAAAAAACCCAAAACGATTGTCCCTGGAAAAGTACATTAACATTTTTCCTTTGTATTTGCGCAGTAACCTAAAATGTTCTGAAGTTCTGTAAAATGGCTATTAGGGGAATATTTGATATATTTTTGACTAAGTCTACTGTAAAAACATGGAATGACTGCTGTAAAGTGATAGGAGCAAATTAAAAACATATGGATCTCTTCATACTATCTTTCTTCATTCATTTTTTTTGTGTTCTCTCACATCAGGTCTCACTGGAGCTGACTATGCTGCAGGCTGTGTAATTTATAGAAGTCCTAATGAAATGTGTTTGTTGTCATGAGCCATCAGGCCAAGATCTCGAAAGCACAATGAATCCCACTTCTCAGCCTGCTGTTATCACTGATAATACAAGATCAGCAGTATTAGGAAAAAAAAAAAGCAGATATTCCTCAACAACATGCAAGTCTCAATTTAAATATAATTCAGAAGTTACCTACCTTCCAAATTCAGAGCTACCACTGTTGTATCATCCTCTAATCCTTCAATCACCTCACACTTATATCTCCCGTAGTCCTCTAGTATTATATTTGTGATTATAAGAGAGGCATCATTTTCACTGCTTCCCCTCAGAAACACTCTGCCCTGGTAGTTTCCGTAGCTCTTTCTGTGGTGTCCCATTGCAACAAAGACATCCACTTCTTTGAGGTAATCTGAGGTGAGTTTGGTCCACTTGACCCGGATTTTGTGGGTTCCTGAGCCAGCTGTTGATGTGTGTTCATGGTAAAATTTACATGGCAGTGTGACATTGCCACCCCGGTGAGAGAAGATTTTAGCTTGCTCTGCTACCACAAGTAGACGGGGTCCATTTTCTGTCAGGATTCAGAGAATAAAACAAAAATAATTAGTTTGCAATGTACCTTTTAGAGCATGGATATGATCAATGCCATAACAACTATCAGTTATATTATACATTAAGGCTGTAGTATCATTTCCCTGCAATCATTTTGTACCCATGCAGTAGTAGGGTGTATAAAGAAGTTACTTAGCTGCAAGTATATCTGTGTTCTTACAGTCTCAGGCACACACAGGGGAAAACCCATTCACATCACTGCCACCCCATATTGGCAGAGGACATACTATATACTCCACAGTCATGAAGGCAGAGTTGCATAAATATATTCACAGAGTTGTTCAGCTGGTGGATGAATGCCATCATTGATAAAAGGTTCCACACAAACATCAAATATTTCCCTGTGGGTTGTTCACAAGTTGTCTATCAACGCTGCATTTTCTTCATAATTCTATTTTTACGTATGGACTCACTTTATTCAGATGGCAGCATACAAAGCCCCTCATGATCTGAGGTGCAGTGAATCACATAAAGCAGAAAAAACATTACTGTGTCAAACAGCACTATTGCCTTCACTAAGAGGAAATCCTGCCTGACAAACGTAGTAGCTTTCTACGACAGAGTGACTGCATCAGTGGACAGGGGACAACCTATGGATGTGATCTACCTGGACTTCTGCAAGGTCTATGATTCTATTTATATTGACACAAATAATGCCAGCATAATTCTAAAATTTCTCACTTGATATTTGCATTTTATTCTAACTTCTGAGTTTGAGTTCCTCTTCTGGCGTGTCTCCACCAAAGTAAATAAGTCCAGTTTATCTTCAAATATAAAATCCAGTCCTCTTCTGTCCACTTTCCTCATCATCTCCATCTGTTTTTATCTCATCTGTGTTCAGCCCATCTCCTTCAAACTCATCATTATTTTATCTTTTATATTTGGATCTTACTTTTCACCCAAAACTATATGAAAGTGCCTGGTTTCTCTCCTCATCCTCACCCTGACTCTTTTCTCTCTTTACTCTCTAGAAGGTCAGTACAGCTGATGTTGCTCTGTGAAATCATTATGTCTAGGACAGTCAGCCTGAGCAGGTGCTTGCTTCCAACCTTAAGTCTCTGAGGCTTCTTTGACACAGGCTGTACTGCCTTGGGGAAAACCTGGAAAACACAGATTTCATGGTGGCAGTCAGCAGATGTATCCAGAAGTGAAACTATTTTCTTCTTAAGTATCTCTTGCCTCTCCTTGCATGCACAGTTTGCAAAATCCATTTAGCAAGCTCAGCGCTTTTATAGATATTGCCATCCTCTATCACTGAGACACCGACCGAAACCAGCAATGAATCACCAGCGCTGTGCTTCTGGAAAAGAAGTACTGACCTCACACTACATAACAGATGCAGAGAAAGACTGTAATTTCCTATGCGTGTTCAGCTAGTCAATGTAATCACCTAGAAATGTGATTCCTGATTCCTAAGGCTTGGTCTGGCTCTCTAAATTCAGCAAAAGCCAAGCCTAAATCCTCAAATGTGGAGAATGCTGAGAGGGTGATGCTATGAAGGCTAGCAGCAATTTTCTGCAGGTGTCCATGGAGATGAATCTGGATTCTGCAGGAGAAAACTGTAGAAATGCGTGCAAAAATGTCATCAACGAGAGGGGTGTGGATGGGAGGGTGGGGCTGGGATGGAGGTAGTCCAATAGATGAGGTTTTGATAAGAAGCCCCCCAGGGAGTGTCCCAGCCAGCAGATGACTGTTCACAGAACTGCAAAAACCTGTGGTGTGTCCACAGCCACAGGGGATGCAGGGAAACACTAGGATCTGTATCTTATAAACGTCTCCAGACAGTTCTAGGCTTCTGAGCATTGTTGACAAGTCTGCTTGTTAAATGTTATATTCACCTAAGCTGCAGTTTCAGCTTGGATTCACTATCTGTCCATGCTGTCCACACTAAGCAGCAGAAGCAGCCACAGGGTATGCAGCATTTTATGATTATGTAAACAAGTTCAGGACTGGTAATTGCAAGGACAAGCTTGCTGAGTGCAAGTGTGTATCTGCTTAAGAAAAACAGGTATATCAGAAATGTAGCTCTTGGTCAGGAGCTTCTGTGTCAACATCATTGATATTTTCTGCATAGGACAAACTTCAGGGCTCCAGCTTCTTTAATAATGAACAGGCTTAAGTGTTGCAAGTTGTTTTACCAGAACACGAGACCTTCCTATCTGGAGAAGTATCATTACTGCTGACCATATCACCTGCAGCCCCATATAATGTGTTTGGTTTTTTTTTTAACTACCTTTCCTTCTTCACAGAAGTGAGCAGGGCTCAGGGCTGCTTCAGAAACTCATTTTCCCCTTTTCTGAGGAGAGTATCCAAGGAGAGAGGTGATCTGAGGCAAGGCATCACGGAAAGTGTTGCTAACACTGTTTCCACAGGACAAGGAGAAGGAAGAAAGTGAAGGCAGCCAAGATGGTTTGTCTCTGAAATTCCCTGTTTCCTTCAGGGACAAAGATGTTTCACAGACTCCTGTCCACACTGGGAGGAGAAATGTTATGCTTTGGGGTGGTTATTACTGAGAAATCTGAATCAGTGCTCAACTATGCTGGGTCTTAAATACGGAAATAGTAAAAATTAATAAATATTAGCAGAAAGGACTGGGGCAGGAGGGAGAGTCTGACTCAGGCTGCTTACACTCTTTCTAACAACACTTAGTCTGGGCCAACATGGCCTGGAGAACTTGCCCACCTCTGAATACAGTATTAGCATCCTAATGCAGTGGTATACCTTCCTCCTTGCTGCTGCCCACCTCCTGTGGCTTTTCACACCAGCCATTACCTGAATTTATATTTTAGTAAATGTACAGAAAAAAGGGGATGGCAGCATAGAAAAGGAAAGAAAAACTTGTCTTTTCTTAGCCTGGAACATCTCCTATGTCCTTGTAGGTTCGTATGAAGGTGCAGTGCTTAAAATATGAATCCACCCTCAGGTTTTCCAAAAGTTAGCTCTTTCTTTTTATATATATATAAAGAGACGATGAGCCCTTCTCTCTGGCAAGACAGAGGGTCAGAAAATTACGTTGCTGCTGCTCCCAGACATGGGATAGGTGGAAGAAAGAATCTCTGTCTTTCGAGGAAAAGCAGATGTTGAATTTGGGGATGCTGCACAGTTTCTTTTTGGACTAGAAGACATGCAGGCAGTGGGGATTCAGGATTAAAAATGAAATGTCTGGGTTTTGGCTAGTGGCCAAAAGGTCTTTATTATCCAGCAGTCAGTGAGAAGCAGGGACAAATTCACTTCTCTGAATGTTTTTGGGAACATGGCAAAATGAATGGTCTTGGTCTTTCTGGAGCTGACAGAGGAGTTAAAAAAACCTACAACAAACACAAAAGATGTCCAAACACAGCAAAAAAGAGAATCCATTCATTTAAAATATTTTTAGCACTCTGGATGCAGCACTCCAATTTAAGTCTGTGAACATCAGATTACATACGGAATGAATCCTACATCCTACGTTGCCTTAATACAATGAGCAATGATCTGTTGTGAATTGGTGAAATTATGGAAGATGGGCAAACACTGTTCTAAAGGCTTGTCAGAGTGGCTCCCTGGCTGCTTTCCTCATGGGGTTTCTGACAAGACTACTCCTTCTGAAGGAAATTATTTTTGTATGTAAATGTAAGGTCTATCTAAACAATTAGAGCAAGAAGGAATGAATGCTACACATAAATGTTATCATAGAGTCCAACATGTCATTTGAAGAAGATAATACTTGTTTTCCCTCAGAGCTACTTTCCTCGTTAGCACCACCAGAGCATTTGCAAGGTGAATGGCCAAACAAATATAAACTCTGCAAAACCCAGATAGTCACTCACTAAACAGTTGTCTGCAAAAGGACAGTTTGGATCTTCGATGGAGACAAGACAGACTACATGCCTGGCTACTGAAGAGCTTCAGATGGTGGTCTAATGGTGAGTAATGTGTTGGGCAACCTCCACCTGCTCCTTCTGTTGGGATCAGAGATGGCAACAGCCTGGTTAATGGCTCTGGTCCCAGCTTCAAGGTCAGAAATGGGATAAGAAAGGATTTCTAGGTGAGTTTTTTACCCTTCCAGGAATATTTTGCCTTGGAAGACAGGCATCAGCTTAGCTGTTAGTATAGAACCAGTCACCACTGGTGACTAATTTGACACATTTTTTTCCATTTCTGCTATCCAATCTGACAGGCTATGGCCTTTTGTTAATCCTCTTGGTGCAACTAGATGGATGACAAAGGCAACATAGAGCAAAACCATCTAAACTAGCTAAGCATGAGTTTGGCCAAGGTGCAGAAGCTGTCCAGCTGTGCAGGATAACGCAACAACTCTGTGAGCTGCATTTCCAAGCTGTTGGGAAAGACTGCCTGACACCAGTGAAATTTAATTTGGAAACTTGCTATTCGGGTCAGTTTTGCTTTATCTCAGTGATGCCAAATCAATCAGGAATACACTGCAGGTGAAGGGGTGGGTGTCTGGTTACCTAAAAAAGACACAGCAGCACACTACCCATCTCTGTTCTATTGTCCACCTCTCTTTCTCCCTTCTCTAAATACTATGCAATTAGCACTGCTGTTCCGATTGTCATTATTTTGTACTCATCTAACCCTGACTTCAGTGTGATTTCCATTTCAAGGACAGTAAGAGAACTTGCTGTCTTGATTCTAGAGGTCTCAATCGAGTCTCACCTGCTGGCATAATCCAAATGTTACTGCCAGACATATATTCAGATTTGCTTATCTCTTCAGCTTTGTGGTTTTTTTTTTGTTTTGTTTTGTTTTGTTTTTTTTTTTTTTTTTGTTTTTGTTTTTTTTTTTTGTTTGTTTGTTTGTTTGTTCAGTGTTTTTTTTGTTTGGGTTTGTTTGGGTTTTTTTCTCTCTCTCATAACTGGCTTCTGCACTTAGGAATTTGGAAGGCCAGAAGCATACTGTGGGGCAGAGAGGATGAATCACACTGTGACTCTTGGCAAACAGCTTTATCCATTAGAACTATCCAGAAGTTTATGCTGGCCTGGCTATGAAACTTGATTATTCCCACATTTTAATGGACTAATTAGGAAGTGGAGAAAAAAATGTGCATTTCTACTGGGAAATAATTGTAAGTCAAAGATTGTATCATAGATGTGTTTTGTGAGATAAACTCATTTATTGCCTAAATTGTCTACATTGTTAGCAAGTCACTAGGTTAATAACTCCATGTGCTATCTTACTTTAAACAGAGTTGTTTCTTGCTTTCCTGTAGTGTTACCAGAGACTTGAGCATAACCCTTATGTTAAAATATCCTGCTAAAATATCCTCAATAGTCATATTAGAGTGGCATGTTTTGTTATCCCACGATTATTTAAAACTCAAAAATCATTTCTGTTATAAAAATAATTCTCACTTGCTATAATATGTATGGAGATACATTACTGATATACATACATGAAGGGACTTGAGCACAAGTCCTATGAGGAGAGGCTGAGGGAGCTGGGGTTGTTTAGTCTGGAGAAGAGAAGGCTTAGAGGTGACCTCATCACTCTCTTCAACTACCTGAAGGGAAGTTATAGTCAGGTGGGGGTTGGCCTCTTCTCCCAGGCAACCAACAACAGGACAAGGGGACATGGGCTTAAGCTCTGCCAGGGGAAGTTTAGGTTAGCTGTTAGGAAGAAATTCTTTACAGAGAGGGTAATCAGGCATTGGAACGGCCTGCCCAGAGAGGTGGTGGATTCACCATCCCTGGAGGTTTTTAAAAAGAGATTGGACATGGCCCTTAGTGCCATGATATAGTAATTGGAGTTGGATCAGGGGTTGGACTCGATGATCTTGGAGGTCTTTTCCAACCCAATCTATTCTATGATATGTGTGTATTACCCTCAGAATCCAAAGGGAAAAAAAGATAAGAATTACACGCACACCTTTTTTTCACATACTTCTCCTACTAAAATTTTTGTGAATAAATTATAACTATCTACCTTTTTACTTTTGAGTATTAGCTGTAACACTAAGAAAAGATGTTTCTAGGAGACCTACCCTTACATAAAAACATCAGGGAAATAAACTCCATCTCTTCTAAAATATTGTCACCTTTTACCTTAAACAAACTTTACATATAGATAAAGAAATTGCATGAAAACCAGGCCTAATAGAGAATAGAACAGAAATCATGGCAATGTCTCTTCACAGAAGGACATCTTCATACGGGTGGCACTGAGACTGTCTGACAAAATCAAAACACAAGCCAGAACTGGGGAGTAGCTTTTATACTTCTTTAATTACCTCTAAATACTATAGAAATGGAATTAGACTGAGGTAGCAAGTAAAGATAAATTAGTAATTGAAATGCATGTTTGATGTGAATCCTTTTGCTTCAGCAATATTTTTTTTCCAAACCAAATACACTGGTACCTAATACTTAAGGTCTATTCTAGAATATGTGGTCCTGAATGAATTTAATAAAACCAACATGCCCACTGGAGGTGAGATTGCTCTTTGCGGATCTTTCTATTGCCTTCTGTTACGCTGTGCCATGTTCTGAAGAGGAAAGCAAGTTGTGTTGATGTAAAAGAAGTTCAGTTAGAAGAAGAGACTGCAAAATGGGCCGTGACATAATCTAAAGTGTCCTGGATGACAACAAAACAAGAACGAACTTTAAGCAGAGAAGATAAATGCAAGAAAATGGAAAGAAAGAAAAGATATCATCACTGAAATTGAAAAAATGCAGAAAGGTGGATCAAAGGAATGAAATAAAAAAGAAAGTGGAAAAGCATGAAACTTGGGAAGAAAAGAATTAGTGAAAAATGTCAAACCAGTAGTGCATCTAATCTCTTATCTTGTTTTGGCTACTCTAGCAAGTCTGTGTATCTTCCTGTTGCTTCTGTCTTGTTTTGAAGAATAGGTAGTGGATTATAAATAAAACTCATCATGCAGAACAAGTGAGGCAAAGAATTCTGCTTTTGTTGTTGATTAATAGATTTAACTTTCTATTTTTTTTCTTTTTTTTTTTTTTTTTCTTTCTTTTTTTTTCTTTTCAATAGGGCAATATTAGTAAGTTTTCTGTCCATTCCATGATGATATATTTCTTGTCATGTGTACATAAATCTGTGCAGAGACCTTGAGAGGCAAATGGGTGTATTCTTGTACCTGAAAGGTAAAGAAATGCTGCAATATATAAATTCACTTACGTTCAACAAAAAGCTAAAAAAGTAAAGGTTAATCCTTCACACAGAAGATGTTTTTATTCTCTTTGCTCTCCTTTCTTATTGTATTTCTAAACCTGTGCAAAGTGGGGTCTTATGTTAAAAGCTCCTACCACCCGTAATTAACTTAGCAATTACTGTAATGGCTTAGTCAACTTCATTTATTCTGCAGAACAGCCACACACAGAAGAATGCTCTTATCTCTGAAGGGTCCTCTGCCTCTTTGAATAATTGGTCAGCAACCAGCACTATGAATAGATTAGAGAGATATACAAAGCTGAGCATTGAAAAGAATCATCTTCCTCTATAATAGGTCACAGAGCCCTTTGCAGATCTTGACTTCAGAGAAAAAAATGAGTCTTTAACTGCACTGAATTGCTTAGAGTAGTACTGATAAAATGCAGTAGATATTGACCAAAGGGTGTCAGACTAATTTTGCATCAACTATATGATAAAAAATAAATGCATAAGGACAGGGAAATGTGATCTGTCAGTTGCTTGGAGCTCAGGAAAGCAAGCAACATGGAGAAAAATAGTTGTTTTGGTAGAAACTTTGCCAAGTTTTGAAGAAGTAGATACAGATGAGACTGCAATTGGTTGGGCTGAAATGTAAATGATTAGCTAAAAAAAAGCCGAAGTGAACTGTCCCCAGTATAATTTTTGAGACTTCAACACTTTCAGTAATGTTATTTTATAAAGTAAGTATGACTATTGAATTAATATAATTTTCACATGGCATATTAAGCATCACTGAAGAGAGAAGAATGGATATTTGGACATTTGAAAAAAGAAGGCTAGAAAAGTATGATAACATTTAACTCTGAATGCATAATTTAGATTTTTAAGGCCTACTATGAAGAATTATTTATGTATACCTTGTATTCCTTAATTGCAAGTGATAATGAGGGAAAATGACTGTTAAATACTGTCTAGCACAACAGAGTATTGTTCAGCACTGCAGCGTAGTTGAGAAGAGTACAAATTTGATCCAAAGTCTGGAAAAATAAGCACTATTAGCTGGAAAACGAAAATACTAAAATGAACCTAAAGCCTTACTGGGAATAAAAGCCTGTCTGGCCACACTCGAGAAATATGAATTCAAACAAGAACCACTGTGGAGATGAACTGCTAACTTTATCAAGTAACTGGAAGTTACACACTTAGAGAACAATTTGAAAAAGTTTGAAAAAATTTTGATATCACTGTCAGATGAGAGCTGTGAGCATATGGCAATACCTTATTTATGATTTAAAATGAACATCAAAGAAGAAAAATCGTTATTTGAAACCAAGGAACAACATAAGGTTGAAACATAAGGTCATATAATGGTGGTGAACAATCACAGAGAATTAGTATTTTCATATCAGAAAAATAGAGTCCAAAACTACCTTGAGTAATGAGATTTGAAACACAGCTTGTTAAAAAATGTAACTAACCCTACAGGAGATTAGGTGGTTTAAACAAAGGAGAATAGAAGAGTTTACTTTATTGCCTCGGTATATTCTTTTCAGGTCTGTATACCTGACTACACAACATCTATACACACCTTTTGTAATTCCAAGGCATTCCAAAGCATGAAATCCAGAAGCAGTTTATCTAGACATATGCTGGATTTACTCCTTCATGTAATATAAAATACCATTTCTATGAAACTAGAAAACATTTTCCACGGGTTTCCCTGATTATCAGCTCAGTTCCAAGATCAGAGAATCACTATGGTTGGAAGATCTTCAAGATCATGAAGTCCAACCATTATCTAACTCTTCCAGGGCCACTACTACACCATATACTTGAGCACCCACATCTAGACAACTCTTAAATACATTCAGGGATGGTGATTGAACCACTTCCATGGGGACTTGTCTTTGATAACCCTTTTGGTTATTAGAAGTACTAATGTCCAGCCTAAACCTCCCTGGAGTAACTTAATGACAGTTCCTCTAGTCCTGTCAGCTGTGCCTTGAGAGAAGAGGCCAACACCCACTTCTCTACACCCTCCTTTCAGGGTATTGTAGAAAGTGAGATCTCCTCCTTCAGCCTCCTTTATGTCAGACTAAACAACCCCAGCTCCCTCAGTTGCTCCTCAAATAAGATTTCTTCTTAAGACCCTTCACCAGCTCAGTTGCCCATCTCTGGACCCGCTTCAGCACCTCCAGGTCTTTCTTAATCTGCAGTGTCCAAGTATGACCACAGTACTCGAGCTGCAGCCTCAGCAGTGCCGAGTGCAGTGGAACAATCACTTCCCTAGTTCTGCTGGCCGCACTATTCCTGGTAGAGGCCAGGATGCCATTGGCCTTCTAGGCCACCTGGGCACATTGCTGGCTCACATTGATCTGTTTGTCAACCAACCCCCCCAGGTCCCTTTCTGCTGAGTGGGTTTCCAGTCACTCCTCTGTCACTCTGCGTTCTTTGGATTCCAGTCTCTGCGAGGGCTTGATTATGACGTCACCTGGCAACGGACTATGAGGTTGCAACCAGTGGCTTGTGATGCGGTGCCCTCACTGCTTATATTTGGGCGCCGAGCCTCAG
>VWZY01007769.1:37461-55880 GCA_013399075.1 Chloroceryle aenea | reverse complement strand
TGGGCGCCGAGCCTCAGCCGTGCCACTCGTGCCCACACTCCAGCTGAGTGAGTTCACGAGGCTTGGAGTGCTGAACAAGGCGTTTGGTGGTGGAGTCCGTGCCTGGGAGTTGTTTGTGGCAGCACTCAGTGCCGGACCCTGCAGCCATCAGAGGATTTCCCCCGGCCCAGCCTGGTTTGGGCAGCCGGGGCACCCTTGGAGTGCACTCACAGCAGCAGAGGTGAGCTGGGCAGGGCAACCTCACCCCTGGGAGCTGGGTGCATTCTTGAGGGGCCTGGACATGCCTTCCACCCCTGACTGGACTGGCTGATGACCGTGGCTTCCCTCTCTTTTCCAGCGTGACACGGGCTGCTGCAGCCGCAGTGCAAGGGAGCCGCTTGACATCTCAGCTCCCCCCAGCCCACCGCAGGAAGTGGAGAGAGTGACCATGGAGCTGGACCACCACTGTCCAATCTGCCTGGACAGATGCGAGGAGGCCAGCTACGTGATGCCATGCCTACCCCGGGTCTGNGAACGCTCTCCAACACCTGGGCCAGCTCCCTCCAGCGACCACGAAGAAACCAACAGGGATGACAGCTCCAGCACCACCACACCAGCTACCCTCTGTGGGCGTCCCAGCAGCCACCCCTCCGTGCCTGGTCCTGTCCCTGTCCCCAGGCAGCAAGAGGAGCCCCGCAGGAGCCCGAGAAGTCTCTGGCACATCCGTCGACTTCCAGCCAGAGCAGGGAATGCTCCCCTGGGAGGCCAGAGTGACCCCCAAAGAGGAAGGCTGCCAGCTCCAAGGCTTCTTCTCCGGCCAAGAAGAAGCCACCCCGCCGCCAGCACTAGAAGAATGCCCGAGGAGCTGCCAAAACCAGGGCTGGGCTGGCAGCTGGGGCATCCACCGGCCCTCAAGGGCTCCCAGACCCCTAAGTCTAATTATTAGACACTGAGAGAAAATAAATGTCTGAAAACAGCAGAAAAACTCTCAGTGTTTGTAACGGTGCAGGTGACCTTGCTATCTCCACCTCTGCTGCTGTCTCCCCCTTTTCCTGGTGCTACACCCTCCCTTTCCCAGAACCACAGAATCCCTGTGGTTGGAAGACCTTTAAGATCATCAGTCCAGACATTAGCTAACTCTACCCGGGCCCCTCTGCTGGCACACACTGATTTGTTTGTCAATCAAGACCCCCAGGTCCCTTTCTGCTGAGCGGGTTTCCAGTCACTCCTCCCCAAGTCTGTAGCGTTGCAGGGAGCTCTTGTGGCTCAAGTGCAGGAGTTGGCTCTTGGCCTTGTTGAAGCCCCTATGACTGGCATCAGCTAATCGATCCACACTGCCCAGGTCCATATGAAGAGCCCTCCTTCCCTCAAGTAAATCAACACTCCCACCAATCTTGGTGTTGTCTGCAAATTTATTGAGTGTGCTCTCATTCTCCTCGTCAAGGTTGTTGTTAAAGATGTCAAGGCCACAGCACTGAGCCCTGGGGAACACCACTTGGGACCAGGCAGAAACTGGATATATCTTAATTCTCCACTGCTCTCTGGGCCAGGCCATCCAGCCTGTGTTTGACCCAGCAGAGTGTGCACCCATCCAGGCCTAGGGCAGTCACCAAGTGGGTTACCCTGTTGTAGAAGGGACATGAGGTTTGTCCTGATTGGACCTGATCACCTGGCTATCCTGTAAATGTTGTGTTATGTCACTCAAGATTTGTCCCATGATCCTCCCTGGCACTGAGGCCCTTCTTGTAGATTGGATCACATTTGCTAATCTCAAGTCTGCTGGGTCCCCAGTTAGTCAAGGCTGCAGGTAGATCACCATATGAGTTAGTGCAGCTTTGTGGCAGAGTGAAATCCCAATCCTGACTGGCTTCCACAATAGAGAGGAAGGAAAAAGAAATTAATAGTAAAAATATTAGTTTCAAGTGTTTTTATTCTTTTATGATTTATGGTCTGTATATTTCAGAGCCTGAAGCAGATGATGTGCAAAGCTCATGGTAGAGCTCAGTTTGAAGCTTTTTTCAGCCTTCACAGAATCACAAAATGGTTCAGTTTGGAAGGCAACTTTAAAGATCGCCTAGTCCTTGATGGAATAAACCCTTGAGATTTCCATGAATTTTCATGGACAGAACAGTCCATCTCAAACCTTTTATCAGCTTTGAACTATTTAGTACTTGCAGACTACACTATATACATGCTGAAGCACTAGTAATAAGCAAAATATTTGACTTGCAAATTAAACTGCTGACTAAGCAAGTTTATCATACACTGATTAAAGAAAAGTAATGTTTACTTGGTTTAATATCTGCACTAATTTAATCTTCCACACAAATAAAGTTCAGAGATAAGAAACTGCATTATGCTATGTTTGTTAGACATTGGTTTCAAATTTGAAATTTACCCTGGGGAACCAATGTTCATCATCTTACAACAGTGATATGTCTTCATTTTGATATAACACATTCTTTTGACCTTCATCCTGTGAGTTTCCTTAGAGTGAAACCAGCTATCTGGTGTTCCTTATTTGACCTTGACAATCCAAGTGCCTGTTTTATTAGGTGCAGGGTACCTTTAACTTCTGTGACTTTCCTGTGAACTTCTAAATGTTCAGGTTTTCTTAGTAACCTGCCTTATCTTGGTAATTCATATTTACACAAATATTCGAATATCATAATTTGCCAGCCAATTTTCTTCTTCTTCGAGAGAGAAAGGAATCAAACTTTAAAGATAGAGACAGAACAAAAATGCTGCATTTCTTAATTTTGCAAGGCTAATTTTAACCAGCCTCAAGAAATATATACATGAAAGCAGGAAAATTCCTGTTAGTTCTGCCTGTCCTTACTGCATAAAACCCCTGTTTTCTTATACAGGATGACCCTCAGTGACTGAAGCTGGTTCTGAAAAAACAGCTGCATTGTACTGCAGACTCAAATCCTGCTACAGCTACAAGCTCCAGGATTCAAACATGAACCAAACAGGATTATGCAGAAGGCCAGTGTTATATGTAGTACGAATTAAAGGTATGAGGAAAGAGACATTTCTTTTGGGGTAAGCTACTTTTTTATTTATTTTTTTTTTAACTTTGTTTTAAATTGCCCAATTATGACCTCTGATGTGCTGAGCCTTTTTAAATAACAAGCAGCAATATTTTTCTGTAATGTGATGAACTATGTATGAGAGTCTTTTTAATATCAAAGATATTTCACAATAAGCTATAGATATGTCAACTCGTTGCAGCTGCTAACTATTTTAGGATGCATGGGATTTTTTTTCTTTATTTTGAAACATGCTGTACTTTACTCACTAATCTTTGCAAGGTTGTGACTGACTGCTATTAAACAGTGCAACTTTCAGGTTTTTACTCTCCTTAGGAGTAATCATAATGCAACAGAATCAGAAAAGAAAAGGTTAGGTCAACAGTAATAGCAGTATTTAGAAAATAGTGCAGCAGAGTAATAATAAAAAAAAAGTATCTTTAGGCACATTACCCCTCAGCAATCTCAAGATAGTGGTATTTTGTCACGTATTTCCTTACCTTGAATGTGAACAATTCTTTCATGCTCCAGACTTGAGTTGTCAGGGTGAGGTTCAGCCCAGCAGACAGCAATCAGCACCAGAAAAAGTAGACTCTTCATCTTTATAGCCAAAAGAACCTTCTTCACTGTAAGGGCATCACATACAGAGAGGCTTGTGAATTTTGTGAAACCTTCACAGTGTTGCACTGTACAACTTGTTATAGCAAAGATCTTATGAAGGGGCTATTTAACCCATGTAGCTGAAAAGGTTAAAACAGCTACAAGTATTTTAGTCATGAAGACTGGAACTTTTTATCATGGACTTTCATTAAATGAAACTGACATTCCATATTTGACTCTATCTATGCAGAAATGAAACATGAAAAAATCAAAGCACACGTACAATTATCCATAAGCCAAATTCCTTGCAAGACAATATGTAAGCAATGCCTGTGTTTCAGAATAAGGTTCCAGTGTACTTTTGCTTTTCTAGACCTGTTCTAGAGCTGGTCTGTAAACACAATTAAAACAATAAAAGCTATTACTATGGCTATATGCACTGCATGATGCAATCTGCTGGTTATAGATTTTCAAGACTAAAACAATCTTCTCATAGTTTGTGGCATTTCAATCAAGACTGCAAGTTAACTCAGCAGTCAGGGTTGTAACTTTGCTTGAGCTAAGCAATAAAGATGACAAAATATTTCTTAGGCTGACTAGAAAGATCTATTTTATTTCAGATCCACTTACCATTTTAAAAGGTGCCTAAATACACAATGAAATGTTCAAAACCATGCACAAAGTAGGTTAGATTGTATATGCTACCACTGCAGTTGCCCTGATTGATTTTTCATTCATTTCTACCTAGAATGCTGACGCACTAACTTAGTGTGCCAGGTAGGGTCTCTGCAGTCAGCAGAGCTGAGCGCTGCAGGGAAAATCTCTGCCAGCCTCTGAGTAGTAATTAGGCAAACGAAGACCTGAAATAGAAAAGGAGGCATAAAATACAAGAGGGTTTACGTAAAGGGTTCAGGCTGCTCTGTGTTTTATAGCTGTAGTTTTCATGAACCTGGTTTCTTGAAATAAAAGATAACTATTTCCAAACTTTGCCTTCCAAGAGATTAGGATTTTTTCCCCAGACAAATAGTGGCAGCATTATTAATAAGCTTTCTAATGTAGAGATATATATTTTTTCCCCTTTCTCTCTGTCAGAGCTAGAAACACATCAAAGTTGCAGGGTGTTCTCAGTCAGAATCTGAGTCAACATGTGAGCTTTGCCAACAGCCCCTGTCCCCAGACAGACTCAAACATCTATGTGTTTAGTCTAGATCCAAATACTGTAATCTGAACCAACCAGTATGACAGACTAAAATGCAGAAATGCTATTACCATTTTTTTTATAACAGAACATGCATGTTACTTGCCTGCCCTTCCATTTCTTCAAAGCCAGTTTTGGTGGCAGTTCAAAGCCAATTCAGCATCCCTTACTCCTTACTGTGGAGTGTCCAGAAGTAGGACAAGTGCTTGCTGCACACTGTTTTTCAGGTGGTCCATGCTCAGTAACTCAAGACTCTCTGGCCACTCCCTCTTTCCTGGAAAGCTTGGCAGGCTGATGACCTCCATTCCAGGGAGCAAGGACAGATGAGGCTCCATCTAGAGCACATCAGACTGAGTCTGGGCTGACTGGGGGTGGGCCACAGCAGTGCAGCTGGCTGTTTGCTCTGGCCACATAATGGGACTGCCAGCTTGGCTCAAGCTTGCCTGCTTGAGATAGCAGGGCACCCTTACGTAAAACCACACTGGTCTTACCCTCACAATTCCCAGAGAAGGCACCTGATGCATTTCCTCTAAGAGTGAAAAATGCATCCAGTTTGGGTTTTGGGGATTTTTCATTATTGACTAATGACTGACTATGGGTTTTTTTTTGATGGGGGAGAGTGTTATTGATTTAGAAATAGGCTGGTTAACAAAGAAGTTTTGATTCTGAAGGCAAAGTTTATAGGGGTATTTCCACCTCAATCTGCAGGTTGGAGCCTACTTTGGGTACAAAACCTCCTGGGTCCAGTGCATGGAGGTAAAAACCACAGGGGCTCTACAGACCTGCTCTGGGAACACCATAGCTGCTCATTAACACTTTGCTTCTACCTCTTGCTACAAACCTGCTCTTTTCAGTGGTGCTAGTGAAAAGTTACAGCCACATTACCAGATGGTGGACAGGTAGCACTACCTTTTTTGGGGACAGCACCCCCATCCCCAACAAACTCTGTGTGCACAGAGATTTGGGCTCTATTGGGGAATAAGAAAGATTTACCTTCTGGTTACATGGATGGAGTACTCCGTGCATGACCCTCCCACCCTGCGTTCCTTGTCAAGGTCTCCCTAATATGATGGCTGAAATTCCTCCACATAGCATCATTTGTCAGAACAACTAGTTTCAGGATTGGCCTGGTGCACTGAGGGGGCAAGATACACTTTTTAGAGATATTTGTCTGTACCTTCAGGTAAATATTATGTTACTCTATAGAGAATATATGATAGCATCACACAAGAAGTGTGAGAGACAGGTCAATGATGACTTGAACACCTGCTCATACTTTTTGTCAATTTCCTGGATGCAGCTGAACAATTTCATACATCACACACCACAGACATGTTACAAAATGAACATTACATTTACTGAGGGGTACAGTTTTTGGAGGGGAATACCCAAGATAGTGGTACTTTAGCTATGTTAATAATCAAAAGTTTACATTGGCTGGGTTTCTGGCTTTTCCTAATTGACATGGACAGGAAGGGCAGACTAAAATGTTCATTGAGCACATAGAAACAACATGTGTGTATACTTCTGTACTCCCTTTGACTCTGGTAGTGTTCATCTGCACTGCTAAGGTGTTTTTGTCGGACTGCACAAAACTAGAAAGAACTTCAATACTATTTCCTGGGGGAGCAAACACCTGGTCAATGTTTTAGAAAATGTATCCTTTGTATATCTTTGTTTAAGTCACCAGATGCTTCATATTTGAGGTCAACTAACTGAGAGAGTAAAGTTTAGGGCTGGGCAGAAGCATCCCATTGGGGGCCATTTCAACCCCCCACTTAAGCCTGAGCAGTTTTAAGGTTGCTCAGTTTTATTGCCCTGTGCAGCAGCAGCTGAGAAAATGTGGGTAACTGAAGTCAGGAATATCCTGACCTTGTACCACTCTCCTCCTGGGATTCCTCATGATGGGAGCTGTGGCATCAAGCCAGAGCAATGCAGAGCAATGTTACCAGGTCAAGAATCTGACCCCTGGTGTTTTGTAGGTTATCCAAAAAGCAATTAGCCAGAGGAATTCACATCCTCAACTCTAGTCAAAGCAATAGAAGTCAGACTCCATTTCTGCAGCAGTCTCAGAAGACCTCAGGGGAGAAATGATAGGTGTGGATGTTTTCATATTAAAATTAATAAAGTCTTGGCTAGGAGTAAGTGAATTTTCAGCAAGAAATGGTACTGATTAGTCATACTCAAGAAATTCACACTGGTTTCAATTACTGCAGTTTATGAATCTGCTATCTCTCTGGNTTTATTTATTATTTTATTTTATTAAATAATATATTTCTTATTTACTACTTTAGTAAATAAGCACTGCTACAGAACATGAGAGCAACCACTGTCTGAGGACAAAGGTCCCCTTCAGGGAAAGGGATTCAGCTTCAGTAATTGAGAATCTCTCATTTTTAGACACTACGGGTAGATAATAGAACAGGATGAAGACCAGCCTAGGTAGTACTCACACACTCTCTTCCATAGGCATTCCTAAAACTGGGAATTTGTAGTAGAATACTTTAGCCTGTTTGATTAGAGAGATTTCTGATACCAAATGACTGGCCCAAGGCTGCTAAAGATCATGGATTATATGTAGTATAGACACCTAGATTTAGGCAACTGAGTCAATCCATAAGAATGGAATTCAGCTTCAGATGTGGACACCTAAATTAGTGTGTCTGTGTGTAAAATGCTTACATTTCACTTAGGAGTGCAAGCTATTGGTGCAGTAAGTTTACACCTAACCAGTGTGGTCAGTGGAAGGTAGATGTGTGTTTAGGTGACCTAGGATTCCTTTTGTCTTTGGATAGCTTTCCCTATCTGCAGTATGACCTCTTTGGAGAAGGGGAAATTGTGGGCTTGAATCTTGCACACCGATTCGGAGGGCACACCTTGCACAGCCTCTTTGGCTGAGTTGTCTACCATGAGCTTGTTTTTTTTCAAACAAAGGTACATACAGATGCAAGCTCTTTACTCAAGGACTCATCACTCAGAATTAAAGGGACAGCAACAGACAGGAGTGCCTGAAGTGCAGATCTGACTCAGGAGCTCCTTAAAAGTGAGAATTAAGAGTCGCTCTCGTAAGCATTTCTTTTGGTGAGCTATAGACCTCTTCCCACTCAGCACAGAAAGCAATACTTAAAGAAACAAATACTCATCTTTCTATTGACTGCAGGAAGGTGAGTATTCTACCTGATCCTGGTAGCACTGACACTCATTTTAGATGTTCTGATGCCAAAGTGGGCATCTAAAGTTGGAAACAGCAAAGTCAGACTTAGTCTTGAAGGGCACCTAGCTTCTTCTAAGTACTACAGTCTCCTTCAAACATCTTCTGCTCTCCAAAGACAACAGCAAAATACTCAGTTCCAGCTACAGAATGAAGAACTCAGTAAAATCAAATGAAAATCCACTTCTTGCCCTTATATGCCTTTATACCTTCCAGTCTTGATTTTACTTTCCACTTCTTTTACTAAGAAAACAGGTTCTTCTCAGATAAAAAGCACCCAGTGATGATGGGATTAAGGCAAGAGAGATTCAGCAGACTGGTCCCCAAGCTAAATTGCTCCCATAAAGGAAATTTTTGCCATGGCAAAAAGAAAGAACAGTTGATGGTATAAGAATGATATTGTTTACATGCTCTATTAGAATCAATTAGAGCAAGCTTGCCAAGACCTCCTCCCATGCTACTTCATTAAATAAGGTAATTTGGAAATTTGTGAGACTGTGTGAGTCTTGAGGCCATCTAAACTGCCAGACGGTCAATGTCTGGAGAACAGGTTGTCATAGTAGTTCCCTAACCATAGGCAGAACAGTTCAGTGGAAAAGCAACATGACCATTTAAAGACATCTGGAATCCCCTGGAGTCTATTAATTCCCTGGGAAGAATGCTGATAAATTGCTTGCAGGGAGAAAGATAATATCTTGACAGTCTTTGAAGTATTTGCCTTGTGTTAGATATGAAATTTATTCCAGATACAGAGAGTATCAATGGTAATGATACTTTTGACATTATTCATAGAGTATAGCCAAAGTCATGTGGTCTGGTTTTACAACTGGAAGTTAGGAAATTTGGTACTATAGGTTCAATGCAAACAGGGGTAAGGGAAAGGTGTTGCAGTTAAGGTCTATCATTGATGGAACACTGTTTCAGTGCTTTGAATAATTTTCTTTCTTGTTCTTTATAATGGACTATATAAATACATCTTTAGTTCAGGAATCTGGATGTTTTGCTTAAAGTATAGCAGTGGGATGTTCTTTAATAACACATAGCACAATGCCATGGAAAGGTAACTCTTCCTTTTGCTTTATAAAGCAGACCCACTCTTCCTTTAGAGAAAGTACTTACTGCAATCTCCACATATCACTGGTCTTCAAAGAAATTCTGCAATCCTAGATTATGCTTGTATTCTGACATCTTCCTCGTCAGAAAGCTTGTGTTTGAAAGCCTAGAGGTTACTGGAGGTCAGTAAGAAAACTTGTCTCTCCCTCATTTTTCTTGTTGGTCATATTTACAAAGCTAGCTTTTCATCAGGCCCTTACTGCTTCTCACATCTCCTCCTATAACTCACATCTACTCAGCAAGGTACTTTCTTAGTTGCAGCACTACTTCTCGGTTGCCTGCATAATTTCTGCAGGGCAATTTACTTTGGGAAGTTCTGGCAGAGCTTTTTCAGCTACTCTAACCTTCACCCTATTGCTGCTTCCAGTTCTTCCAGTTCTTTTTTGGATGTTTGGATTTTTACAGGCATTTAAGTCACTTAAGTTTCTAGTTCTCTGTTCCCCTACCAGATGTGAATGAAAGCTAGATACCTATCTTCTCAATTAAGAAAAAATAAAATCCTCATATATGAGGTATCATTAGATGAATTCTTACAAACTGTTCTTTTGACCAGTTTATAATAGTAGATAATAATATGGTTATATCATTATATTATTATTATTATATTATTGAACAGTCTTCCACTATCTAAACATGCAGTTCTAGATGTCATCTTTAAATTGAATGTTTAACTCAGGAACCATTTCTAAGCAGTCAGAGAGAATTTTGGAGGGTTTTGTGTACATTAAAAAGGCAAAGAATTCTACTTAAAACCCATCCTAATGAGTGGACATTTAATTAATTTATACATCTGAGTAGGGAGACTCTAACACAGTGAGTTCCCATTGGTAATTTTCAGGTTACTGAGCATCAAAGCAGCACTACTGTTGCCTGACTGCTAAGCTCTGCCAGTCACAGGACCCAGAATGACAAGAAACATATTTTGTAAACACTAATCTCATTTCATAGTTTTCTGTGGTCAGTGGTTGCTTATCCATCCTACAACCCGTGCCTTGTCTCCCCCAAGAATCCTCCTGGGCTCTCAGCCACCTAAAATTGTTGATATTTTCAAGCAGATCTAGAAGTCATATTTGCATGACCTAAGTCTACTCTGGTTTCCACCAAGTACAAGTGTAAACTTGGTGCAAAAACTGTTATTACACATTGAAAACAAAACAAGCCCCAAACAAACCCCTTCTACAAGGACAAAGAAAAGACAGAAGATTCTTTTCTGGATATATATCAAAAAGGAATTAAATCCACAAAAGCAAGAAAAATCACATTCTGATACTGTATGTAGAAATTCTGTGTCACTGCAGACAGCAGGTTTCTAAACTTATTCCAACTTTTTGTTAAGTCACTCAAGCCAAATGATTTAATCACAAAATGAGTCTAATACTTTTTGCTTAAGAAATATTGTGAAAGTTATTGGAATGGTAAAGTTAGGAAACAGTCCACGTAATGGTAACACCTTGAGATAAGGAAATAGGCTAGATCCTATCTGTTTTGTCTAAGGGAGGGGAAATGTGTTTATTCTGACTGTCCCACATTTAATTCGGTGGAATTCTCATAGTTTTTTTCCAGATAAACTGACTGTGACAGAAATATAAAATTAAAAATAAAAACATTAACAGTACTTTCACATCCTTGAAGGACCCCATTATTGAGGGAGCAGATGTACTGCCACACTTAGAGCACAGGGGCCTGGTGCCATCCTGCTGTAAGGAATTACTAGCAGTGTATCATTTATGGCATGGATCCTGCTGCAAAGCATAAAACAGGACTTCTTGTCCAGACAGCAACGAGTGCCTAGTCCTGTCATCCCTCTTTTTGTGTGGTCTAAGAATTGCATCATCTGCACCCTCAATGTCATTAGGTGACTTGAACAAGCCCCTTAAAGAAATAATAACAGATACTATGCTTTGCATATTTTTCAAATTGCTGTTACACATTGCCAGTTCAAGCCGCCATTGAATCATTGTTTCTAAGAAAGTAAACACTTTAATATTACAACACAAGTGTTTTCATCAAACATCTGCTTCTTACTGCAATGATCCATAAGTTTTCTTGGAATATTCGGTCATGAAGAATTAGCTGTGGGCACAGACAGATCAAAGCCATATGGGGATCACTTGTAAAAGCACAGTTCTTTCAACAATTTTATAACTGAATTAATCAGCAATCAATGGCATAACATACTTTCTACTGAGATCAGTTATTCTGAAGAGAAGGAAGGTCTAGAGGTTAGGGCATGAGTTCAAACTTTGGGGGACATGAGTTTAACTCTGCCCTCTCTACCCTTCACGTGGGACATCGAGGGTGTGGAAGTGGTGAGGAGGATTAGTTTTTGTTATCTTAGCTCACTATCTGTGACAGAGCATAACAGTATTTTCTGTTGCTCAGAGGGCACTGTGGATGTGAATGTATTTACAGTTAGAAGGACTTCTCACATTACTGCGATATATCAATACCTAAAGCAGAAGGGAAGTTCTCCATAAGAGACCACTTACAAATAACTACATATTTTCACGTGCAGGAGTACTGTGTGATAGCTGACCATATGCATACCCACAGACAAACATGCAGATGTCTGCTTCTACCAAGTTTCCTCATGCCATTCTTAAAAATCTTTTCATTGCAATATCTTAAGCCTGAGAGCACTGGAAAAATGCATGAGTCATATGATTGTTTAGTTAACTTCTTGTTAGTTAAATTCTATTTTGAAAAAACCCCAACCCAACCCAAACACCAATCCCAAAACATTTTTAAGATTGTGGATGTTTGTAAGACAATTCATCTAAATTAAGGCAATTCTCAAACTTTATTGCTAAAGAATGTCACCTCAGTATTATGCACACACTTTTCTTTGTTTATTTTGTTTACAAAATAATCAACAATAGTGAGATTACCACAGATTCAAACTGCAGTCTGAAAGCTACTTTTTAATTTGAGTCATAAAGGTACATGACTCAATTATTAATTAAAAAACCCATTCTTCGCTGTTTTGCAGCAATGATAACAGAGAATTGCACAGACAGCCTTAGACAGTCAGAAGTGAGACGGATGCCAGAAATTAGTCTTTATTCCAAGGTCTAGACTCCAGATATCTACCAGTTGCAGATATCATCAAATAGTGTTTGCATTTCTGCACTTTGAACTAAGTACATTAACAGCAACACTAGAAAGAAATAGGAAAAGAATTTTTGGATTGAAGAGGAAAATATAATAATTTGAAAACAAAAGTTGTAAACTGAGAGTCCTGAAGAAATACACCTGGGAAGTTGGAATGGTTCTTTGTGATGAATGGACAGCCAATGCTGTGCCAGCAAAGGAGGAAAGCTTTGCTACAGGTAAATCACAAAAGACTAGTTCTGTCTCGCTAAGAACTTGATGCCATTACCTTCCTGTTTTCCAGGAAAGCATCAAAACACTGTCTGTGAATCATCATGGGAAACTATTATTTAGGGTAGAGGAGGAAGAGAGTAGTATTAGGAGGCAAAGAATTTGAAAAAAAAAAAAAAAATAGATTCTATTACAGCTGTGCTAAAACCCACAATTTTGCTACAGGGCATGACCAGATGAGTTCAAGGAGCAATCTCAGGACCAGATTTGTTACATGTAGTGTTTTAATTAATGAGCTGGCACAGAAAGTAGATATGTACCAATTTAATCTATGGATGAAAAAATGTCTAAGGCATTGTCTGTACAGAGCAGGTTCAGTACGTAGTACTGGAAGAAGAAGACAGTTAGGCAGATGGCCTCCATGAGGGCTGCAATAGAAGCTGGAAGCTTTGGCAATGGAGCTGCCAGGGATCACGGCAGAGCCGGACTGACCACTTCATATCACCACCACCTTGGTGATCTCTTTACCAGCTCCATACCACTGGCAACACCTTCAGACATACTGCCTACATCCCTCGTCCCATGAGATTCAGAGGCAGTGATTTAAAATGGGACCCATGCAGGCAAGGGTTTAATGTGGCAATTGGGGGAAAAGAAAATCTGTTTTATAAAGGGAGACTGAAAGAGCTTGTCTTGGTTAGTCTGGCAAAGCACAGCTGAGCAGGAATATAATTGCTCTCTATAAATATATCATGGACTAAATGCCAGGGAAGAAAAATAATGTTTCAGATAAAATTTAGGAACAGAACAAGTGGGGCCATAAATAAGTTTAAACTAGAAAGTAAATTATTTTAATAAGTAGAAAAACACCAGTGTCTTCCTAAAGACATTTTAGCAGGAAGGAAAGAAACATAGTTTGTTTTAAATCAGAACTTGCTCGCTCTATGAAAAACTGCCTGGGATCAAGGGGAACATGGATAGAAGACAAGGTTATGACACAGGAGATAACTTGTTTGTTTGTCTGCTTGTTTGTTTTTGTTTGGTTTTGGTTTTGCTCATTTGTTTGGTTTTGTTCTTATATACGTAACTTTTGGCAAAGGCCTCAATGTAATTAGGTTAATAAATTCTTATTTAGAGCAGTACAAACTCTCCTGGTTACTGCTGTTAATGTTATGATCCAGTATGCTCCGATGAGGTTTCCTATTGCTCCACACACAGCTACCAACAGACTCTCAGTAATACTCAGCACTGGCAGCAAAGCACCTTTCTCATTACTGGGACTTCTGTGGAGAGATATCTCAAAGCAGCTTTTAATTTTCTGACTTGGTATCTGACTCCTGTAATTTCTTAAGTAGACTCTGTGTAACAACGCTGTTGTCTCCAATACGGATCAATAAATATCTGCAAATGAAATGGAGACATGTGGCTGGCTGGCTTAATGGCCTGACTTTTGCAATGCTCAGTCATATGGAAAGTTTGGATCTATCTGCTGCAGCAGTTATGTGCAAAATATGCAGAACATAATTCTTATGTTCCAGAGGTGTGGTAGGGCAATGCAGCCTTTCCACAATGCATTTTAGCTGTTTGATGCTTTTGAGATACAGGATAATGTGAAAAGAAAGGAAAATGGAAGTTACATTTCCACTCTGGACCACTAGGAGGAGTGGCCCAGGATATTAAGAAGATAAAGAGAATTTCAACTCATAAATCTAAGATGCATCATGAAGAAAAAAAAAAACACAAAAAACCCCCAAACTACAGGAGCTCCTCCAAACACATTATCCTGGTTTAACATCCTCATAAGGAAACAGTATAATGGTTTCAGTAAATTTTAGAAAATGTAAAATATAGTATTAAGATTAACAGAATAATATGCAACTGTGTGATAAAAATCTTAATGCAGAACATATCACGGTAAATAAAACTCCTTTAAGTTGTGTAAGCAAAACAGTTTGCAGAGTAAGCAATTTAGTGCACCCAGTACAAGAACAAAAATACATTATATTTTGGATTTGGATATATTCAGATGTAGGAAGATGTGACTGAAGAATCTATATCCAGGAAACACATTCTGCATTACAAAATTAAGTGACGTATAAACATATATTAAGAAAAATTATGTGTGGAAAGCCACAGACGTCACAGAGTTGAGTTTCACACACACATAGAGATTGTGAGGAAAAAGGCCTAAGGACGGGTCTTAATTTGCTGAGAAATGACAAGAAACAAGAGACATTTAAAAAAAAAAAAGAAAAGAAAAATCAATATCATTGGTAATTGAATTGTTCTTACATTTATTCTGCCAGCAGTATCTGCTGGCTTTTGTCCAGTCCTTCAGGTAAAGTAAACAACCAGTTTTCTTGACAATCTCTCAGCTGGAAAACTCAGGTAACAAGAAAACTGTATGGATTTGGATTATGCCAGACAAGGCCATATTCTTGCTTAGTCAAAAATAGCTGCAGCACTTGTAGGCTGAAAATGGATGGGGTTTCAGAGGTACGTGAGTAGGATAGCCAGCTTAAATAAATGGCATACAGATAGGACTGACACACTTTTTGCAGGTGCCACTTAAGCAAGTTAATTGCAGGGACCAGCATTTCTACAGTCATTCAGAATAAATGCAAGGCTTTCGTTTGTACTTTAATGTCCTCAGGATTATGCAGGCTGTTTCAAATTCACAGACGTAATTCCTAGTTCTCGAGTAGCACTTGTTAAGGCTTAGATCATCCTCCATCCAGTGTTACCCAATCCACATCCTGACATCTGAAGTGGAGCTGTGCTTATGAGGCAGGGTTTGTCACACTGAGGGATGGCGGCAATCCTACAGGCAGCCAAATGCTGCAGATAGGGATCTCTCACCAAAAAAAAAAAAAAAAAAAATTGCTGGAAACACAAGCCAGAGAAGACCTGCACACACTCTTCCTGCCCATTTTTTTGGATATATATTCTTTCCCTCAGGATGCTACAAGTGATCATTGGACACTTGGCAAGGCTGACTTTTGCCTTGAGACAGCATAGTTCTTCTCATAACTCTTTTTTACATACTTTCACACCAAGTACCTGTCCTGGAGATTAAAGTGATAAAACTACTTGTGAAGACAACACAAAAATTTCCATAATAAACCCCACTCACTGAAAATAGTGACTGTTAAAACTGGCCTGGGGTGAAGAACTGAAAAGCTATGGAAACAATGCAGAATTGACTAAGTGGAAACTCCTTGCCCCAAAGAGCTGTTAGCGGAAAAAAGAGTAGTTTTCCCTTTGGTATGCTAATGATAGGGGTTGTTGCTGTTAGCCTCCATTGCCCCACAGGGAAGAGGAGAAAAAAGAAATCTACTAAGGAACTAAGGATTGCCCTGAAAAGATGGTATTTCTGCTCGTTTCTTTTCAGATGCTCCCTAGTCTGTACTATAGAATAATCATAATTTTTCTCCACACCCCATTTAACATTACTTACCTTAATTATTTGTCAGTTCATGAGAGATCTGTGGAAGCAAGTTTTACCATTTTCTTACTGCTTTTATCAGTTAGGATGTGATTTTCATCAAGGACTATAAATCTTGAGAGAAAATAACTGGAATACTGGTTACTACTTAAGTCAGCCTTCATCTCAGTGCATTATAGAAATTTCCAAAGCTGCTTAAGTGCAGAGCACACAGGGCAAGGGACACTGTTCTTAGATCTCTCACTTACCAATTGTTTCGATTTGGTAGGGTCAGCTCAGATTCACTTCTTTCTTGGAGGCCAAATGAACTGATTCACTTACATCCAAATGTCAGGGTTCACAGTCTAAATAGTGTCCTGTAGACACTTTTGCCAGGGCAGGGGTTTTAAAAAGTCAAATAGCAAGGGTTAAAATAAAAAACCTAAAACAGCAAAACCTATCCCTGTGAAGGCCTCCATAAATTAACCCTAACAGAGATCCACCTCCCAGCCCTCAGGCTGCCAAACAAGAGACTGGGAGCTATGCTAATCCCTAATTAAATTTAATCTACACTAGAGAAGGTTTGTTGATTTAGCTAGATAGGTAGAGTGATGCTGACAGGTCAGTCCTAACCTAGGCATAGCTGTAAGACGAAAAATAACTTCAAAGAGCACAACTGATAGCAGTTGGTGAGCAACGTGAACTCTGTTATGGGAAGCACAGGTTTCCTACACTTGTCCAATTGAATCAGTGGTACATGACATAGTAGACAAGTGACATGTGGAGCAACTGCAGATCCTGAGTCGTGCTCACCTTTGCTCACGGTTGCCTTTCAGAAAGCCCACAGCTTGCATATATGCAACTTGTCTCTATTTTGGCTGTGATGAGGTACCTGCTGCTGCAGTAGCTGCTGGTACTGTGAACAGGAGGGCAGATGCTTGGCCAGAGCCACAATAGCAAAAAAAGATAAAACACATTTTAGGTCCCCCACTCCACACATACAATGCTACATATCCATACACAGTTATTTATATGTTTTTATATATGTACATGTACATGCACAAGTGTATGTGTATGTACCTGTATAGGGAGGACCATTGCAACTGTCTGTTCAACATATTCTGATAAAGCAAGACAAAGCAAACTTTTGGTGGGCATGATTGCACCAGTAAATGCTGGTAAGATAAAAAAGCATGAAGGAATTTTTGTCATCCTCTTTCTGGAGATGTCTACTTGAAACACAAGAGAAATAACCAATCACAAAATCTGCAATAAAATAATTTATCTTTTTCACGCTTGAAGCATTAAGACACATTGTCATCTGCTCTGAAAAAAACAGTGACTACTTATGTGGTTATTATGGATCCCAGGCAGAAAGTGAGTACTTACAAAGTATTAACTTGCTGTTCTCTGGGACTGGAAATCCACAGAATGGATTCGAGCAGGTACCAGATGCAACCTGCACACCCACCCTTCTTTATAATTGTGCAATGGTTAAGTCTGTTTCTAAAATGGGTTATTCATGTACAACAGCTATTCTAACATTCTCACGGGGACTGCACACCCAAGGGGAGAAAAATTTGTCATTTTAGCGGCCCTGGATAGTACTATAGAAAAGAGGGGTAAAGAAATTGTCACTGACATTAGCACAAGATTAAAAAACATGGTTTAACTGGCTGACATATGATAATAATCTTATAAAATACCTTTGTCTTTTGGTCAGTTTGAGGAATGAATACTATTTTTTAAGTACTTTTGAGAGTCTCCAAATTAAATAATCTGAAAGGCATAAATATAATAAAAGAGTGTTACAATAATCTAGTCTCACTGTTAACACTGTAGACAGTAGAAATCTATTTCTAAAAAATAAGGTCATTGCTCTAATTAAAACTGGCATAGACATAAAAGCATGCATAGAAACCCTGCATTTAATGAAGAACAATTTCACACCTCCAACATGCCACTAAGAGATTACACTACATAGAATTAATGCCTTTGAACCCTGTTATTTTAATTTGAGGTTTACATGACACATCTTTTGACGTGTAGTCATGGATCTGTTTTATATAAATGTATAGTAAGGACCATTTTCCTCGCACTTCTAGAGTAATTTGCAGCATTTAGCTTTGATCTTTGTTGGTGTCAAGATGGAACAATTCCTGCCGTTAGATACCAGAGGCACTTTACTCTTAGGGAGCCACAGTGTCTCAGATGTTCTGCAGGGAGAAATAATTAAAGAAATGTGATACTTTCCCTTTCGTAGAAAGGGGAGAGCAATTGCAGCAACAAAACAAGCTTTTTTTTTTTTTCTCCCGGAACGAGGACAAGAAGATGGAGAAGTACTTTTTGGCTGAGCATCTGACTGGGACTTCAGTTCTAAATGTGGTTTACATGGGTAAACCAAGGGAGCACAGCTCTTCCTCAGATGTAAAGCAGCTCTGACTGAATAAATGCCATACGAAGCAAAGCAGATTGTGGTCTAGTCTTTGGTAGTAAGGGCAAAACTACAATCACAGGAAAAGCTTCCCCACTGAAACAACG
>VWZY01007769.1:21933-34602 GCA_013399075.1 Chloroceryle aenea | reverse complement strand
TTTTTTTTTGTTTTTTTTTTTAAATAGTCATTATTTGAAGTACTATAAAAGATGACAGCCTGAAGCAATACAAGTGCTGAGAACTATTCCAGCATTTAGAGGAATTGTTCTGGGCTCAGCGACTAGATTGCTGTGATTCAGTGTTGCACAAAAGCTCATAAACCCCTTTGGAACCATGAGCTCAGCATGAAAAACAATGATGTGGTACCAACTGAGCTATCCATGATATAGATGTACACTTCATGTGTACTTCTGGATTTCCTTCATTATAATCCCTCCCAAAACCATTGGAGATGGACAGGATTAGACTGACTCGCAGTAAGGCAGATACACACTTTCTGGGACAGTGTCACAAAAAGAAATATAAATGACTATGAGAAAGAGGTAATAATGTACCTTTTTTGACTGAACTGGTTGCACAGCCACATTTTATAGGTGGCTCTGTACCCCTACTAGATAAACTCATGAAGTTGCCTACATGAATAGCTGTATCTTTGTATCATCCTTGTGAACAGGGGAAGTTTTGTCATCTTGTTTTCATAGATGAATGAAGAACTAAGAGCTCCCACTCAAGGCCACACAGGGATTTGTGAGCAGGGGACTGAAACTATGTTTCTCAAGTAACAGTAAACTATCTGTACAGTATGTCTTAACTACTCACTAATACTTTCTTCCCTGTTGAAAGTAATACATAATTAAAAGTTGGCAATTAGTACATGCTTTCAAATGCCTGAATCTCAAGTCGATATTGTGTTACATTCTCTCTGCTAGTACAGCAACCACAGTTCTTCCCTTCAAGGAGTTAAAATGGCAGTAATGATTCCCTTAAGTCCACTGTGGGCACTCCATTAGGCACTGAGAAATTCTTAATCTCAGTGGCAAGGAATAGAAGCAGTAAGATGCTGGTCTTTAGGTTTTCACTAGAGTTGCCTGACTTGTAATCATGCTAGAATTCCTGCAGCAGTGAAATGATAAACTATTAGAAGGATACTGCAAGCTCTAACTCATCCCTAATGGTCTATTTTGTGCCTATGGACCTTTGGCTATCCTCTATCGTGATTTTATTTCAGAGGGAGGCAAGCAAAGGTCAGCATCACAAACAAATCTCTTGGCTAATTCCTCACTGTCCTAGCAATACACTACGTGGAATACATTTGAAGTCATTTTGAGATGAAAGATAGCACTTCAAAAGGCTCTTCTAGCACTGAATCAGCCATGAAATACCCATAGTTTAGTGAGTCAATCTAGAGATGCTGATCAGTTTAGTGCTGGAGAATTGCATTTAAAGGTCAAAGACAAGAGCAATTAAGGGCTGCATGATAGGAAATTGAAAAGTCAATTGAGAAACATAGTGTAAATGAGCCTCATGTTTTCTGTACACTGTCTTTCTTACCATCCTTCTCTATATTCAGCTAAACACAGTTTTAAGAGGGGTATTCAACATTTGTCAGCAGCAGTTACCAGGTACAGAATCACAGAATCATAGAAATGTCTGGGTTGGAAGAGTTCATCTGGTCCAACCCCCCTGCTGAGAGGAGGGACATCCTCAACTAGAGCAGGTTGCTCAGAGATTCATCAAGCACCACCTTGAATGTCTCCAGGGATGGGGCCTCAACCACCTCCCTGGGTAACTTGTTCAGTGCTGCACCACCCTCATAGTAAAGAACTTCTNCAGCACCCCCAAGTCCTTTCCTGCAGGCTGCTCTCTATCACCTCCTCCCCCAGCATGCATTGATAGTGGGGGTTGTTCCGGCTCAGGTGCAGGACCCTGCACTTGCTCTTGTTGAACCTCAGGAAGTTCACCTGGGTCCCCCTCTCCATCTTGTCTAGGTCTTCTAGACATAGAAGGGAAAAACTTCCTCCTCATATGTCTCTAATCTTGTGTGAGGAAAAGCAGTATCTCAAGTTTGATTTTTTTTTCCACTACTTTTGCCGTTCTTCCTTTTTTCCTTTGAATAGCATCGGAAAATGCTTCTAGAATGGAGGTTTGGTATCATTTTCTAGTATCTTATCTTTCTTTATTCTTGTGGTTTTGTATATCCAGGCAACCAAGAAAGAATCCAGAGACCTTTTTTAGCTGAAAGCAATCACTCCTCTTCAGTACTGCAAATCTAGATGAGTAAATATAAATTTGATGGTAGGAGACAAAGAATCAGAGGTTAGCTGAGGTTGGAAGACGCTTCTAGAAACCATCTAGTCCAACCCCCCTGCTCACAGCAGGTTCAGGTAGAGCAGGTTGCTCAGGTCTGTCTCCTCTCTCCAAGAATGGATATGGTTCCACCATCTCAGGGTATTCTCTTCCAGTGTTCAATTACACCCACCATTTTCTCTTATGTTTAAACAGAATTTCTGGTATTTATGTGTGTACCTTTTGCCCCCTGTTCCTGTCACTGGGCACCACTGAGATAAGAATGCCCCTCTCAGTCGCACTGAGCTCTTGCTAGACCAAATCTGGTTAGGACTCTCTAATTTACTTCTGCAGTTCACATATTCAGGCTTTCCATTGCAAGCACAACGGCCAAGATGACTTAGTGGGAGCTGAGACTCTTATCTAATATTATGACTTTAAAACTGATGACCTAATAAAACAAACCCACAAAATGTTATGAGATTGTTATGCTTTCTAGGCCATCTGCCATATTTAAGCTTCCATGATAGAGAAATAGGAACCAAATTCTCCTTGAGCCCACGTGTATTCTTTTGTGCTATATTGTCCTTACTGATGTCTGTGAAGAGCTTATATACCTATAGACAACCAGAATTGCCTCACATTTTTTTTTTTCAGACAAACTGCAACCTAAAAACATGGGAATAAAAGGTTGCAGCTGTTGACCAGCAGAGTCTTTAATTTGTCCTTTTCTTTGTATTTATTTGCACATTGCTCAGTAATTGAACTTTCAAACATTTGATGGAAAAGAGAGCTTATTCTTGCTTCTGCTTTTCCTCCAGACTACAAAGACTATCTATAAATTTCACTGAAGCAGACACAACAGGACTGTTACTCCACTGCCAAAAGAGCCATTGCTCATAGGTGGCATTTCTGTGGAATTAGAAGACAGAAAGACAAAATTTATTGAACCAAGTTCATGGATTTCTAATGACTTTGGGTCATAGTTTAGGGCAAATTCAAGCCTCATATATGAAATGTGCTAAATTGGCTATTTAGCGTCAAAGGAACTCGAAGTTGTTGTGCTTCCCCATTGGAGACCCCCAACTCTGTCTATCTAGATATATTTTTTAGGGTGAGCTCTTGCTATCCAACATGTGATCTCTATTATTACACTACATCTGTATGATGTTATTTAATTCTTATGTGAGAAACCCAATATAAACTGGACAGTTGGTACTAATTTATATATAAAAAAAGCATAAAACCTGTAAATCATAATTCCATGGCATTTTCTGGAGTAATAAAAAAGAAAAAAAAAATGTCAATGAATATTTTTGTCTGCAGGAGAGTTGTTTTCTGAGATTACTGTTTTGCACACTGAAAGTCACAGAAATAAATATACATTTTGCTGAAACTCATAATTGGCTATATTCCCCAATATAACATTGGAAGAAGGCTGAAGTCCAAACAAACAAATTGCAGTAATGCAGTAAATGTGCAGTCCTGAACCAACATTCCTCAGACAAAACAATAGAATCTGCATCAATCTTCAGATGCACCAAAAATGTCACCCTCACAATATGACCTGACAGGATCTATGTTTCCTGGTCTGGAAATAAATGTTTGCACTTTCCCTTGACACACACAGTGTTTTCCATAAACATGGTAGCTTTAATTTTCTGACAGATGACCATTATTCCTTGGGAATGCTCTATTCAAGTGACATTATCTCATAATTTGCTGCATATTTTTTGCTGCTTGGTACTTCCTGATAAGCAGTAAATATAAAGTTTCTACCAACTTAGTACCTAAAATGAATCACTCACTGCAGTGACATGCATTGTTGAGGATGCTGGATGCTTCCTTTATCTCAGATTTGCAGCACATTGTTAAAAACGAGAAATTCTCAAGCGCATTTATTCAGATGAGATTTGAAGCTAGATTGGACTCAAATACATCTGCAAAGATCTTGTATTTGAATTGTTATATTCAAGAACAAAGATTTATCTTCACAAGCCACAAATTGTGTAAACTCATTAATCTTTTTTGACTTTAAATATTCATCCAATTGTTCAGATGCTGAAGCAAGTCATACTTTTCAGAAGTATTTCTCCCAAGCAAAACTAATTCAACACAGTTGTAGAAAGGTTGTCCAGCAGAGAACCACAAGGAGTCACCACCTTCATCTCTCTATCCATTTTTTCTGTTAGAAACTGAAACAGTGGGACTTCACAGGCTTTCCAGGTGACCTACACCTCAGCTTTCTCATTTTGTAGAAATCTCCTGTGGTCTTTCCTTCTGCTATAAGCACCCAATACTTCTTTTGTCTTCCATAGGCATAAGGAGAGGATAACTTCCTTTATCTCTGTAACACATTTTAATGATGTAAAGACTATTAGCATGTTTGTCCTTCACCATATTCATCTTAGGCTAGGCTAGGTTAGGTTTTTCAGTTGGTTCTACCAGATATTTTTTATGATTTTCCTTATGAGTTTCTTTAGCTGGGCTATACAGCTCTTAAAGTGACACCAGAACAAGTTCACATAGTACATTAAGCCTCACTCATCTTTGTAGACTCTTTCTTTCTGCCTCAGTTTACCACATTCTATTTGTTGAAAATGTTTTTTTCCTTTTTTTTCTTCAGTTACACAATAGTATTTTAACTTCAATGCATAGCTGCCAAATTATTGTCTCTCCCTCTTTTCTGTTTTCTAAAGACTTAATCATATTTCCTATTCCATTATCCAAGTCACTAATTAAAATGTCAGAGTACCAAAGCTGACTACCCCAGCAAAATCCCATTTCATACATGCTTCTGTTTTCAGAGTGAGCTATTGATTTCCTAATGAGTGTTGAAAACATGTCACACTAGTTTTATCAGGACGGTATCTTCCTAGCTTGCTTATGAAGATGTTACACATGCCACTATTGTTCTCCTATCTTACTGGGGAATGCCCTACTGGATTTGAAGGTTTTTCTTATTGCCTGAATTGACCAGAGTGGAGCATACATTAAAAGGTAGATGCAGTCAGACATGGAGGTTGCTTTGGAAAAATGTAACAGTTACATGCTTCTTTTAGCCTGCTCATGGGGAAAAACAGAATGAAAAGCCTGGAAACTGGATGCAACAACGTGTTCACTGGCTAAAAGACCAGATGTTGGTATTAAAGAGAACCATTCAGACACATCAACAAATATTTTATTATTCTTTTGATCAACTCTGAGAGATATTTCATTAAAAACTGCATTTTTTTCCCGCTGGATTGCCCAGGACATATCATTTTTTTATTTCATTGCACAGCACTTTTGACTCCTGTACAGACATTCTACTCCTACCTGATTTTTTATATTTTATGTTGTCAGAATGAGACCAGCAAGTCACACATCTGGAGTACAACTGTTTTTCCACTGGCACATGGTTTACAGGCTCAAAGGAGCTGTGTTGAAAGGCATATAAGCCCTGCAGCAGCCAACTGCTTCTATCTGTCTCCTACTATGTGCTCCCTTATGCACGGGGCAGAAGAGACTGGGTCACTTCAATCCCACGTAGGAAGCAACCACATCACTCTGCCACACCACGCATCAGCCACCTGGGTAAATGATGCTGAACATGGTGCCTCTTACCCTGACACTCAAATATGGTAACAGCCTACTTCTTTAGCAAAAGCTGAAGCTAATCTATTGACCTCTGTGTCCTTCCTTATTTGCAACAACATTTGAGAGATCTGAAGTACAATGTGGCCACATTATAATTTGGTTTCTTAAGCCTTTTAATCAATATTTAAGAGTGAACACATAGCAGTATGTAGTTATCTTTATCAATAATAACAACTGAATTACCATCCTTTCTATTTACTCTTTCAGCTGGGCAAAATCTGGAAAATGTTTGAGAGATTAAGATCTTTACTGTCTCTCATTGGTTCTTGACTCACAGAGATAACCATTAAGTCCACAAAGTACATCAAAACAGCATGACTTACGTGACCAGACACACCACCACACATAAAACCAGATAAATAAACAGTCGCTGCATTAATACAGTGTTTGGAATCATTCAGGTTGGAAGAGACCTTTAAGATCATCGAGTCCAACCACAGTTTATTTCAGTACACCAGTGAAAATAAAAACTAAACTAAAATAATAATAATAAAAAACGTAATAAAAATTATACCTGACTGCTTGACTCACTAATTAAAGCTGAATTACACTTTGTACACCTATTTTAAATCTATATAATCAAAGCTACTAAAGAAACAATTACAAAGACTCAGCAAAACTTGACATTTTGCTTCAGATATTTGGGCATCTGGAAACATATTTTATCTGAAAATACCAATGTGCTCATTAATCTTTCAGGTTATACATGAAATTAAAAATGCAGAGTTTCATCACTGCATGAACAGCATGTTGGGTATTGGAAAATGGGAGCAGGTTACCTGAGGCAGTAAAGAGCACATATCAGAAGGTGGCAGCAGCGTTATGGTCTGCTGTAGTTGCAACACACACGTATCGCTGAAATTTCAGGAAAACAATGTCACACTATTGCAATATTATTTTTCTCTGATACAGTTCTTATAAATCTCTTGGTTTGCCCCTACACTATAATGTTTTCACACCCATTGCAAAACAGGAAAAATTGCTATGAGCTTTTCACCGTTCTAGGCAGTATTTTTGTATGACTCAGGGCTGGGTGTCTCTTTTGCTTGAAACTATGTGTATGGAAAAAACCAAGTACCACATAGATATTTTGGGATGAAGCATGTATTTTGTCAGATATTAATAAATAGATGAGTAGTTACTCAGTTCCTTTCAGAGAGTTTGGAAAGTTATTTTAGCAATGAAAGGTTTTTTTTCCCTGCATTAAATATGCATTTCTTCTACACAGAGATTACATAGGTGTAGGTCTTGATTCCTCTGCTCTTTGTAAATGTGCACACTTTTACTTAACATGTCACTGAGGTACTTATGTCTATAAAGCTAAACAGAGTTGCAGGTTAGGAGTTTTATGTACTGCTTTTTGATCAGCCATGTGTGATATTATGGTTGCCATTCAGCAAATACACAAATAATTTTATTCACTGAACCCTGTCTGAGTTTCTATAGATTTCACTGAATTACCAATATAAGTAAAGTTGCTTATATATCGTTTCTCTGGATCAGAATTGCACAGCACAGTGGTATTGTACCATGCCTTTTGTGTAGATGATCTTCCAAAACACACGGGCCAAGCAGTGATGGACACTAACTAGCTGAACAATGAATCATGAGTTTTAAAACAATGCAGGAAAATGGTCTGCATGCTAAAAACTACAAATCAACAGCAGCATGCCATTTTACACAACCAATTTTTAATCACCAGGCTCCAAAAACTAAGTTGCACATTCAAATAGCACACATGAGCCTATATACGTCTGTTTATGTACACACATACATATACATAGATGCACACAGACTGGCTCTTCTCTATGCATACAGGCACTATTGTAGGAAAGGAATTCTGAATGTAAAGGTGTCAGTATACCTCATGGCATAATGCCCTAATACCTACTGATACACTTTAGATGATGAGTTATCAGGTAACACAACATAAGCTGAGTAAATCAATGTGGTATGACATCCAAAAACAACCCGAACAACCCCAAACTTAATACATCCACTTGCAGAAGTACAGACCAAAGGTGATCAAAACCAAATTTGAACTACTAAGAAACTTCACCTTCTTTTTTCCCCGGAGTAGTTTGAAACATTTGTTTTGTACTACTTAGGTTTCTGCCAAATGCATTTCTAATCTAACCTGTCTCCATTGCCCATATGTTCCTTGTAGGCTGGAAGCATTTAAAGTAATTAGGAGATATTATTAATGGAAAGCTGTCTCAATATAATGGTGTTCTTCTATTAGACAAATGCCAAGATGACTTTTTTTTTTTTCCCCGAGTGAGAGGCGTATGTCTAGGGACATTCTTCTGGTCTCATGATTCTATTTCTATAATGCCAATTAACAACATAGATTCTGGTGTAGTATCTGAAGTGCCCTGCTCTAGGAAATGGCAGTGGCTTTTTGTGCCAGTGACACTGGTAGACAGCTTTGTCCCAGGAGAGACTCTGCAGCCTCACAGAGACTCATTAATACACTTCAGGTCTGATTCCATTAGCAGGTCTTGCGATTCACAGTAACAGGCCAGACAGGGCTAAGAGGAAAAGCAGCCACCTATGAAGTATAGCATCAAATCAATTAGCCCATTTGCTGCTGTGATATTTTACCTTCCTAGACTCTCATTTGTAAACTTTACCTGATTAATGGAGAGGCAGATTTCCTTCTCACTTCAGCCATTAACTCATGCATCATGCTAACAACCTCCTATGGTAGTATTTCATACAACTCTTGAGAAAAGTTTTTGAAGTAGCCCTGTGGCTTCTTAATGAATGTTTTAAATATTTCTTTTCAGAGCCATTGATTACACTCACGATTGCCATTCAGTTGTACTAACTGAACGGAAACAAATGCATGTTTTCAAAGCTAAAGTGAATGAAAAGGACATGGAAGTTGTTTGCTCTGCTAAATGTGATGTTACCATTTGATCTCCTATTCAGATAGTGATGAAAATCAAGATGAAATGAAGCACAGGGCACCTGACTTTGCCAAGTATTTTAATACTTCTTTGCTCCAGCAGCCATTGTGGCACTTACTTGAAACTTACTTGATCAGAACTGTAGATTCATTAGTTGGTGTAGGTGCCTAGGAAATGACTGCTGTGGAAAGTGTGACGATGGTGAAAAAAACCCAAACAAACAAACCCCAAAAGACCCTCTTAGGCAGCAGAAGAATGTAAGCTGGTCACATAGCATAAAAATAGTCACAAAGTATATCCAGACTGCTGTGTGCCTGCTTAAAATCTTTTCATTTCATGGGATCCTTTAGAGCTATGAAAATTGACAGCACCTGAACATCCATTACTGAATAAACTATCCAGTGGACCAAAAAGCAATTTTCCTTTCCCTAATAAAGAGAAAGGACAGTCCAAGCAGTAAGTGTGTGTGAGGTCTGAGGAAAGTAGGGAGAAATGACGTACACAGAAAAAGAAGATGGAGAGGATTTATGATCTTTTATTAGCCATCAGAAATAATTTGACATTTATTTTGTCTATGCCTATCACTGACAAAATATTCAGTGACAAAACAAAAAATGGTTTAACATAAGCACATCCTACATAATAAAGGAATTTTGGAAGGAACTTTGAAATCCTTACTGCTGAACTTAACTTCTTCTGCCAGAATATTTACACAAAGATCTCTTCACTTTTACAGTAACAGCTCAATATGTCAAACTAAGTGTTAATTGGTGAGTACTTGTTACTGAATGATTTAACAAGTCTTTGGATAGATATTAGTGGCAAATCATGTTAAATAAAAGCTGAACTGATTTTTATCAGCTCTAACAGGCACTTAAAAAAGCAAAAAGCAATTTAAAATGCAAAAAGAAACTCCCTTAAAATCTGAAAAATAACTTTTTAATGACAAAACCGAAGAAAACTATCCATTTACGGTTAAATTGCACCTGGATTAGTTACAGATGTTCTGAATAAAAGGAAAATCTTTCAAAAGAGTCTTTTCAGTATCCACTAGGTGGCACACAGTGACCATGGTTAGGTCATCTTATCTCCACAAAACCTCCCATTCATACGGCAGATAAAGAACTGCATTATTAATTGATACCACTGCATCCACTCTACACCTAATATTTGTTTAGCCAGCTGTTTCCTCTAATCCTCCTTAAACACCATTGATTGAAATCCTAAGTATATGCAGACTTCTTTTTTCACCCCAAAGAACATTTTGTTACTGACAAGTTACAAGCTACCTTTTCAAGTGCAGTACTGTATGCTACAGTTACTAACAGTGGAGACAGAATGTCTAAAGCTTCCTCACAAGCAACAGAAGCAGCTTGTCATATGAAAGTAATTATTTTCCCAAACTTTTTATTTTCAGAGAATTTTAAGTAAAGAAATATACTGTCAGGTTTACAGCAAAACAGAAATGCAAAGTATTTCAACTTCCAAGGCTAGTTTAAGTACCGCTTCAGTGAAAAGGCAATTGAAGACCAGAAAATATTAATTTCAGTTCTCATACTTTAATCCTTGCAGTGAATTGGAAAACTTGGAATATATTTAAATATAAGCAATTGCAATGTCACTCTTGACTTGAAGATCTCAAAACACTTTTTAAAGGTGGGTCAATACTATTTCCAGATTTCTGCTGAGAGGCAAGGAGGTTAAGTGACTTGGTAAAGTTAGTATTGATAACAGTTCTTTTGGCTTCAGACTGTGACCACTAGTGGGCAAAAATATTTATTTCAGTTACACAGTGGCACAAAACCAGTGAGGTTGGAGACCTGCAGTGGAAAATGCTCTTATCCTTTTACAAACTGTCAAAACAAAAGTGCACTACAGCATGCCACCAAAACCCTCCACCTTTTCCTGAAACCTCTTCCCTCCAGCTCCAAGGTTTTGTACTGCTTTAGGTTATGGGTTTGGTTTTTTTTTTTTTTTTTTTCAGTAGCTGCTGGTTTTTTTCACCATGCTAACTGAAAATGAGAGGAAAACATAGGTTTATAATGAAAGGATGCTTTGCCGTGAATTACACTGTCAGTCATGTCTCTAAAGAGGACATTGGTGTGGATAATACTTTTCTTCATAACAACATTTTCTTCATAACAACATTTTTAGTCTTTCTTACTGGAATTTGCTTATAGATTCAGGAATCTTATTAGGAAGACAGTCCTTCTGGCACCAACTCAGTTCAGACCAGCAGCATCTTGATTATTACATGGACTTTTTTTAATTTAGCTTGAAAAAGCTGCTCTCTACAAAATTATTTTTCCTTTTTTACTTTAACTGTTATGTTAAAAAGTACCACAATTTTTTTTTTTTTTCCCCTTCTTTCTGTTCCTTTATGCATTGTTCCTCCTTCCCTTTCCCCATCACTAAATGCCACGCAGGTAAGCACATACGGTTTAGAGCCTCAGACAGTAGATTCAGAGTACCTCCACTGAGCTATGCTTTATCACCCGTATCACGGGGGGTCAGGGGTTGGAAGGGACTTTGGAGATCTTCAAGTCCACCCCCCCTGCCAGAGCAGGATCATACAAACTAGGTCACACAGGAACACATCCAGGCGGGTTTTGAAAATCTCCAGAGAAGGAGACTCCATAACCTCTTTGGGAGCTAAGATCTGCCTACAATAGGTATTAAAAAACAATGAAGCATGAGCTGTCTCTTTGGAGCACAAGGATCTGGCATTCTGCGTGACAAGCCTTGGCATGAGACTGCAGACTCCAGGTTCCCTCTCCATAGGAGCTGATAACAGTTTTCCTGTTTATGGTACATTTCTGCACGTGATGAAAATACTCTGTCTCTAGAAACAGTGTTTATTGAGAGGGTTTGTATCCATAGTTACACAGCCTCACCACATCTATGCTTTCAACTACCACATCATATATATTCCTAACAATAGGAAGCTTTCCAGATTGCTTCTTTCCACATTTGGACACTAAAGCAGTCTTACTAGACATTAATAGAAACTCACTGCTGTTAACAACCTACATGATTCTCTTCTACTGCCATTGCCAGGTTCACAGAGTCTCCTGAAGGTGCTGTATCAGTGACATGACATCACACAGCAGCACACACAGCAACATTTTCTGCCCTGAAAGATCCTAGCAGTAATTAATCCCCTTTCCAATGATGCACAAATAGCCAATAAGCCTTCTTAATTCAAACAGGCAAATGCTATCCAACTCTCTATATCTAAACTTACCACACAAGTAGTTTTGCCATGAAAAATATTTTGAACAACACCTTTATATGTATTTGACCCCAAAGAAACAAATACAGACCTTGTAAAACGATACAGTTAAAGCCATGGACCAGATATGCGCAGCTACACATTAAAAATGCTGTGGCATCCTAACTTTCTTGGTGAGAGAAGACAATGCAGAAACGTGTGCCAAACGTTATTCAGGCTTTCGCTGACAATAAATAGCCAAATATGACATCAGTATGTCATTTACCACATCTTATCAAAAATCTTTTCCATTCTAACTGGTTGATAAGTACTTTATGCAAATCTACTTCCAGCCCTTGAAATTCTTGCTCAGTCTACCGTCCTCTTTTCTCTATGTCCTAAAAGCTTCTAAAAGCATCTGACTGGATGGAGAAATCCCTCAAGAAAGACAAATCTCTGTGAAACATATAATCCCATAGGAGGAAGCCACAGAGCAGAAGTATACAACTTTTGTCTTTCAGACAGAATCTGCAGTTGCAATATGATCTCTCCTTTGGTAACACAGAGCACTTAAAGTCAAACACATTGAAGTTAGCCAGTTTCAATCTGTCTTTTGCTCTCACACCCCCCACCCCCGCCTCAGCTGCCAAATTAGATCGCTTGAAAATCCCTTCAGTGCAGCCCTGGGGCTGATGCCATAGGCATTTGTTACTGGATCCCCATCCGACTTAGAGAAATAAAGGAGTAAAAACCTTTCCCAAAAGTTTGATTTATTTTTT
>VWZY01007769.1:0-16158 GCA_013399075.1 Chloroceryle aenea | reverse complement strand
AAAAAAAAAAAAAAAAAGTGCTCAGTATCATTGTACCAAGATTTCTAGTTTTCCTTTTCAATATTGATACAAAGATCGTGTTTTCTGCAAAAGTGAATATTGTGCTTAATGCTGCACTGGGCCACTGCAGACACTGCCACCTGCAGACACTCCCTCTGTTCTGCTTACTGCCGCTTGCCATGATTTTCATTTGTAGTCACCCACCTTCCAGTTGATGTGACAGTGGTCTTCTTTTGCTAGACGTGCTTAATAACTGTGAATCACTTTCTTTGTAGATCAACAGACAGCCAAAACTCCAGCTCTCTGGCAACTAATCCTATACTACTGTACTCACTGGAGTAACCTGACAAGATTTACATGATCTTTGTGTGCTTAAAAATTTTTTCTGTTTACCTTAGGTATTGTCCTCAATTCTCACTGAGTTCAAAGCAAGCTGTTGTAACTGTGCTGTTTTAGCTCAACAATGATTATCTTTTGATAATTTATTCATGTACAGTGAGATGTTCAGTCTTAAGGCAGAAAAAGAGAAAGTTGCAAATGAGTCTGCTTGACAGCAAAAATAAAGCACATTTGATCCCACTGAGGAAGAAGACATAATGTAAAAGCTAATAATATGATGAAAAAATGCAAGTTATGCAGTTCCTCTGTTTGGAAAATTCATCAGGATGGACACTATGACTCACCGGTATAAAACTACAGAAATCTACAGGAAAAAAAAAAAAAACCAGAAAAACATACTCATTTTTAAACAAATCCTACATACTCAGGAAAATTTATTACTGAAGAAAGCAAAAAGCACTTGAGAAGTACAAACATGGGGAGAAATCAAGCAGTATCCATTAAAACATTGAATTATAATTAAAAGGCAATTTATTAAAACATTTTTCCAAACTGACTAAAAATAAAGGAAATTATGACAGTTGAACAGACAGATTTCCATTTAAGATTATTTATAGTTTCTCAGATTACAGTATTTTGTCTTTCTCTTGACAAATTAGACTTTTTGTAATGTGAGCTTGTTTGCTTGAGACTAATTTTCAGATTTTGATAAGTCTGCGGTTTGGATATTTGTAGGTATTTAATAGTCCTGGATTCATAATCTTTTCCTTTTTATGAAATTCTCATTTCTACTGCTTAAAAACTGGAGCACCAAAAATATTTCATGAAATAATATACAGATTATATCACTGTTAGCATCAGTTTCTCTGGAGATAGATGTATGGGCTCTGTAAAAGGAATTTACATGGTCTTCATTTTGCCTGATAATATCAGGAGAATCATATAAATACACTTTTGACTTAGCACTTCATCACACAATCTTCACACATTTCCCTCCCGAATATTCATTGATTTTTCTCTTCTGATCTGTGTTATCTTTGCCTTGGAATTTGATTGGACTTATAAACTCTGGCCAGCTCCAGGCTTTTCTGAGAACTCTTTTAATGTTAATACTATGTCTCACAAGCAGTTGTGCCTCTTCAACACAGCAGAGCAGTTATGTTTTTTTTCTTCTCATCTTCTGTAAGGTCCATACATTTTGTTCTTAATTACGGTTCTGTTTTCCTGGGAGGCCCTGAAGATGAATTGGTGAGACGGAAATAGAGTGTGATCAAGAAATAAAGAAGGCAGAATGAAAAGAAGGAAGACAAGAAAAAATAGTTTGTAAGTATGTGTATAAGCAGAAAAATGTCTCCTATCAGCACGCAGCTTAGGTAAATACTTTGCACTTACACTGTACCTCCTGCAGATCTCAAAGGTCCTACAACTGTTTGTGCACTGCACACCCCAGAAATAATCAGGTTTCATTCCATTAAACAGAACAAAACCAACCCTTGAAATATGTCATAGGAAGTGATAAGGGAAATATTGGAGGTAATCTTTGAACTACAAGTTCATTAGTGGATAAGATACTTTCAAGCTACCAACTTAATTTGTCTTGAATACTGATTCTTCAAGGAGCCATTAAGTTGAACAAACCCCAAAACAAACCAGTTCCTGTACATTACTTAATTTGCTTTTGCCACATTCATTTATTAAAAGTAGTACATATACCTGCAGTGTCAATTGATACTCAGTCAGTGAATCTCCACTGGAACCGTTGGAAAGTCAGTGATTTCTCTGTGTGTGATGAATGTATCATGCCAGAAAGATCACGGATACTTCCCCACAGAGACTAGATGACATTTTTTCAATCCATATGAATATGACTGGTCTTTGCTATTTGATGTGAAGGAGATTATTTTAGGCAATTGTGGTATTCTCAAAACTAAAGTTAGAACAAGGAGTGGTCTTCTTCCATGGAAATCTAAGGCAGTTTTCACTCTGTGCTAGACCAGTATCAACAAAAACGTTGATGAACTGAATCAGCTTTCCTCATTGTGCTGTTGTCTGTCAAGCCATTCAGACAGGATAAAACACCTTTTTATCACTGAATACTAGGCAGTCCAAGCTGCTAGCAATAGCTTTTTTCTAGCACGTGCCCTCCCAAATTATCTGAATTGAAGTGCCAAAGAGAAGATCTTGACCAGTGTCTAAAATGTCCACTGAGCAACCTCAGTACTCCTTTTAACCAGCCAGTTGTTCTGATATAAAAAGAGACATCTTGGCTTTCCAGTAGCATATTTTCAAGGGTCTTTTTTGCAGGTATAGAGGATGCTAGTGAGATTCAATAACTGGTGTTTAGTCCTGATTTGTGTTGTGAACTTCTCTGAACCTCTGAGCTGGGATTGCAGCTGCAGGAGTTGTGACTTTGCAGTGCATTTGTCTTGTGCTAAATGGTGTTTTCTGAGGCATTTGGAAACATGCAACATTTTAGTTAACCTCAAATAATAGTGCCTGTAAAAATTTTAGTGTTAGAAGAGTTTGGATCCTGAAGTCCATGCAGGAGCCAGTAGCCATAGCCACTTGGCTGTCAAAAAGGCAATGGATACAGCACACTGTGTTTGCCAGCAGACACCAGGGCAAAAGACCAGCTGCTATCTAGAGGCAGAGTGTGAAGCTTTCAGCTTGGCTTGCTCACACTCTGAGGCCAAATGGCCTAGAAATACGTATGATTGAAACTGTGTCGCACAGTTTTGGGTCACCTTTTATTTGCACATATCATTGCCTGGATTTCCAGATGCACTCAGAGGTTTGGATGAGTGAATATTTCTGTCATCCAAAACTGCAGAAGCTCATTTAGAAGTTGCTATCAGTAATTGAACCAGAGTGTCCTTCTTCAAAGAATGTATGTCTCACTCTACCTTATTTTACAGCTTCCATGCTATGTAAGGAGCTATTGCATTACACTTAAACCATAGAATCACAGAATTGTAGGAGTTGGAAGGGACCTCTGGAGATCATCAAGTCCAACCCCCATGCCAGCAGAGGAACACCCAGGACAGGCCACACAGGAACAGTTCCAGGCAAGTCTTGAAAGACTCCAGAGAGGGAGACTCTACAATCTCTCTGTAAAGCCTGTTCAGGGCTTTGTCACTCACAGTGAAGTTTTTCCTCATGCTGAGGTGGAACTTCTTGTGTCTCCCCTTGCTACCATTACCTCTCATCCTGTCACAGGGCACAACTGAAAAGAGCCTGGCCCCTTCTACCTGACACCCACCCTGCAGATATTTGTAAACATTAATAAGATCCTCTCTCAGTATTCTCTTCTCCAGGCTCAACAGCCCCAGAGCCCTCAGCCTTAACCATACAATACCTATTCCTTCTGCATCAGACTGAAACAAGAGATGGACATGGAATACCACTTTTTCTGGGAAATTATTAACCCTTGCTCAGATTAGCAGTTCCACTGAAGTGGTATTTGTAGTGTGTGTGCGCACTATCTAGTCACAATTATTATTGCTATTTTAGCTAATATTTCATGTAGGGATATGAGGCAATATGAACTGTAATGCTGTCAGTATGTGCCTGGTACACCTCTGACATCTTTGAGCAAGGCAATTCATTATCTTCCTTCCCAGGGGTTGTGAACAAAATTAAAATTTCTGTAAGAACAGATTCCCTGAAGGTCCAGGATGACCTCTTTTCTCTTTTTGCATGATAGGGCCTCGAATCAAATACAAGTTTTCAGTTAATATATTTCATTTGCTGACAGCATGACATTGTTGGTATTTAGGCTTAAATTAATATTCTGTCAAATCTCATTAGTTTATTTTCATAAGGATCATCTTGATTGTAGCTTCCTGGTTTCAATAATAGCTAGTATATCTTTCAATAACAATGGAAAGCTCTGATATCGCTTTCTTCATTCTTTAAGTACTTCTTAGTGGTTTCTTATGGTACATGCCTCAAATGAGAGGTGCTAATATTTGAAAAATATCTTATGAGGGATAGAGCTATTTGAGAGTTTTCACCATTTGCACAGTTTAAAAGGCTCTGCTTCTGATTATTGTCTCGAAGTCTACTAATGTTTTTGTATCCCAGCTATCAATGAGTATTTTCTTCAAACAGTTTGATGGATAGTCATGAACTGGAGAAAGAGAAGAACTCGATGGCCATTTGTTTCTCTGTTTTAAAAATTGTCTTGGGGAGGTTTGTATAGGCAACAGTTCTGGGGCAATAGTAGAACTATGACTTGTTGAGCTTTTCAGGCAATTCAGTATCAGCTGTCATGCACAGCAGTCTGTGAAAGTTATTTGTGGTGCTGTTGGTAAGTTATGGATTGAATGATTCTCTACAAAGAAATTGCTCACTTTGTCTTTTGAGTCTTTTAAATCATTTTCTGCAGGAAGTTTTCTGGTCTGCTGTTTTGTCATACTAGAATACTCCATTTTGATAGAATTATTTTTACCTGCACGTATGGCTTTCATAGTATTTTTTGAAAATACTCATTATTTCATTATGCATCTGCCCACATAGATAGTTTTACTAGTCCTTCATGGAGACCTTCATCAGTGTAGCTGTACCTACTAAAGCAAGAGGGAAAGCTGGATGTAGTTACTCACATTTCTTGTTTACTTATCCTTGGAGAAATTGCCCCAAGGGACAAAAGCCTCATCTAGCTTGTGACAAGACCCAGTGAATCATCTACAATACTGTCTTATGGCTCCTCTCTGAGTGGAGCATTTTGAAGTGGAGTCTTTATTAGTATAAATATATTATACAGATAAGCACATAAGATATGGCTGGCAAGAACTTAATGACTTTAAATACTTAGAAGTGCAGCATTTTTATATTGAAGTCTGTTCTGAACATGATTTTAAATCTTACAAACTGTTATTTTTTTAATTTGTTGAATGATTCAGTGTGGAAACTGGAAAATATTTATCAAGTTATAAAAATATGTTGACTGTTGTTTTGTTTTGTTTTTTTTCTTTTTAGGAAGACTGAAAATCTTTGCAGTTATGCTAAGTGGAAAATCAATATAATAAGAAAATGTTGATTTAGCTTTTCATATGGAAATATGTCTTCTGAACATAGTTAGAATCTTAAAGAGACCAGATTCAAAGATTTTTTTCCTTTTTAAATGAGGATGGTTATTTAAGAAAAAACAATTTCAATGGGAGAAAAGTCTTATTCACCAGGGTTGAAATTAACTTCATGTGCATAAATTCTGAATAGTAATCTATGAAACCATTCATAGAAGAAGAAGAGAAGGAGAGCCAAATGTTTTTGGAATGCTGAAGTTTTATAGTTGTCAAGCTATGCCACATTACTAAAAATCAAGCCCAATGTAGTAACAGTCTTTCAGTTTAGCCCAGTTTTTCCTTTAGTTTTACAACAACTGCAAATATATCCTTAGTGATATGAGAATATATCAGATTTAAAAGGTACATCCCAGCATTTGGTAGAGGCATTAGAAGAAGGGTAGCAGAGGTAAAATGATGGCAAATTGTAGAAGAAAAAAATCTGATGAAACCTCGCTGGCCAAAAGACAGAATGAATACAGGGCTTCTACAATTTGTAGAGGATTTAAACTAAAATACTGATTCAAGTTATAACTCTGCAGATCTGCAGTCATAGGGACTCTTCCTCTGATCTATAAAGAGGATCGCATGTTTGAAAAGGGTTTCCTATCTTAAGGGCCTTTGCTCTTTTCAAGCTTAACCACTAAATATTTACCACAAGCTGTAGGCAAATAACTGGCTTAACTGACCAGTTAGCATCAGCTGTAATAACTGTTTAGATTTCTTTCTTTTTTTTTTTCCCCCAAAAAGTTGGCCTTACACTATTTTGTCCAAAAGTATGATGAATAATCACAGAGATTTTTTCATAGCTTCACAAATATTTTGCACTCCTAAAATACCTGAAAAGGCATTTCTATTTTTTCTTTCATTTGTACTTTTAAAAGTAATTGCTATGTATAATGTATACATGTCTTCATGTCTTTTTTTAAGTCTGCCAGTATTTCTGTCCTCACCAATGAGGAATTCTTTCACATATGTCATAATCTATAAAAGAAGCATCTTTAGCTCTTTCCTGTGTCATATACTAATTTTCAGATGAAGCTAATATTACCATTTTGTCCAGTTCTATGTGCATGATTTTACTGGATAATACCAATAGAGAAAAAATAACGTGGTTTTCAGTTCTCTGAACATTTTCTGTTTGCAACAGGCATTACTGAAGTAAGTAGTGAATGGAATTAACCTTCTTTCCAGCAGTGAGAAAATTTAATGGTCACAATAAAGTCTTAGAACAATGAGGACAACATTATCTTATTTTTAAGTACTCTGTCAAGGGCATTTAAATTATGTTATTTTCTTTATATCAGCAGATTTTGAGCCATGCAGATTAAGTCACTGGTGCAGTCAACAGGAACTCAGTTTGAAAGAACTAGGATTTGTGGATACTGAATTTTGGATTCTCCACATTCCTATAATATAACAATAAAATAAAAAGGATTTCTCCTGTCTTCCTTAATCAGAATGCCTGCTGATCTCAGTGGCAGCTTTCCAATATTTAGAACTTCAAGGTAAGAGCCTTAATGAAAAAAAAAAAAAAATCAAATCCTAGGTAACCAAGGATTGTTTATTAATTTCCATTTTAAAGAGACAGAAAATGATATTGTTTAGCAAAGAGTTTTTTATGAGGTATTAGGCAGATTACATCCCAAGCAGTTAAAAAAAATCTGTATTTTTACACACAAGAGCTAAAATTCTGTATTTTGTGCATATTTAGGTAACTATTTCTTCATTAAAAATAGATTTATACTTCCAGATCCACTTAATTTTTTTTACAGTATAATCTGGTCTATGTAGAATATACCAAAAGATGCATCTATCTATTCATGTTTTGATGCTCATTCACAGTAACGTGAGAGATAGCCATTTCTGCTGCAGGGTAGAAACCTGAGAATTAGTGAATTAATTCACAGAATTCGTGAAATACACCCTAAATAGATGTCATTATATATTCTGTGGTGTCATCCAGAGAGGGATCCTTCAGGCTACTTAAATTAGGCAACAGGAAATCAGAATGAGTGTATGGCCTTTAGCATGGTGGTACAAGAAGTAGAATTAGACATCAGGGACACCTGGTTTTGAATTTAGCTGCCTACATTTAACCTGTATGTTATTTTTGGACCTACCATATTGATCTGGCTCTTGCCTTTACCTCTAATCCTGAATGAAGTATCCCATATTTATATGGTGGTTTTGTGGATTTTGTTGTTGTTGTTTGTTTTTTAAAGTGATGGACAAACTGATGGTTTTATTTTTAAATATCTGCTAAATATTATGAAGCCCAAGCTTGTTAAAATGTTGCAGTTTTGGTGCCAGGTTTTCAAGACAAAAATAGCAATTGGTACAGGATGGCTAAGATTAGATTAGGAATCACAGGTTTTTTGGTAGGATCTACCTTTCTTACTGGATACATACATTCATATTCTGAAAATCATAATGATGCCAAAAGACCTTTCACATGCAAATGAACTTTGTAGTTTCACAGAAGAAGACAAACTCATTAGGAATATAATTTCCAATGTGTGGCCTCAAACGCACTTTAAAGAAAAATTGCCAAATTCACACATTACTTAAAAAAAAACATGATATCTAATATCTCTGCACACTGGAAAATATTTGTCCTGGTGAAATTGTCTGGTCTGGATCATATGCTACAAGGAATTTATGGTCTATAGGATTTACAATGCTATAGAGATACTTGATGTTAAAAAAACAAAACAAAACAAAACAAAACAAAAGAGGTCTGGATGCTATAACTAAAAGCAAATACAGGCATCCTAAAAGGACTGATATTTTCTCAGCAGGTAAACTTTGCCCGAAGATGAGTTATCTTAGTGTATGGGGAGATATGCTTACTGTTAAGCAGAACTGCCTGTTGCATTTCAGTTCTGTGACTTTTTTTCATGAATGTTGCTAATTCTTATGAAATGGTGCATTGTGAAAAATTCAAGGGGAAGCATAAAGCAAATCAATGTCTCACTGAAAGATGAAGGTCTGCATTTGCAGTGAGTAAAATTAAGTACCGCTTTCTGAACTTGTGAGCATCAATGGTCATGAAGATGCAGCCACACTGCAGTACGGTGGGAAGGCTGTTGAGATACGCCTCCTAAGGAGTCATCATTCATTGAGTTAGTCACTGTTAACTAGCAAAAAGCTATCTATGTAACCCCTAAGTTGTGGAGGTAGTTATACTTTGGGGGGGGCTCTGTGCTTAGACTTTCCAGCCCCTGAGCAAGTGTGTTCCGAGGTAGTGTAAAGTGTGCAGTGTTGCACATCTGCCAATGGCATGGGTATGTACTGTGGGTGGACAGGGTTTGGGAGGATGTAAAGTTGAACCACATAAATAATTTCCCTGTAACAAGTGTGTCATACCAGTACCTGAAATGCCCCTGTGTCCTGTGAGAAATTCCAAGCTGCAGTTAAGCTTCTGCTTTGTGTTAAATAACAAACTTCTGAAAACAATGTTTAAGGCTTTTCCAAGTTTGGGTGCTGACTTGGGTTCACCCTGAAGGGCATTCTGAGAAATAGTAGTGAGCAAACATGCATTTCATGATCAGTCAGAATGATTTTCCCCCTATTTCCCTTCTGTTTTCTTCCCTTAAGTAGTTACTCCTATTTGTGACGTATGTTCACTTCAAATATATATGGGGGTCTTTCTGAATCACCAGTCTTTGTCTTTCTTAGCCACTTTCTTTGGTCATTTCTCTCTGGGCTGATTTCCCTTCATAGTAATAAAATACTGTTTAGATACAGTGCTGAGGTTTTCCAGAAAGAAATGAAGTTTTTTTTCCAGTCTGAGTATTACTGGAATTACTAAACACACACATATTCACTACCACTTTACTAATATTTTGTGTCCAGACAGAACAGAAGGAGCACTTCTTGTATACTGCAGTTAAAAAATGTCATTTAATGCTTGCATACATTGAGGCTTTACACAAGCATTATCCATAACCTTTTCTACAGTTCCTGGACTTCTGCTTTGCAATTGCTTGGAATGTTTTTCTCCCTGGATACACTTTTTTCCCCTTACTTTGTCAACTGAACTCAAACATTCACTGATTGCTCTATGTTGTTCCCCTGCTTCATGTGGACAATATGAAGTTTAAAAAGTGTCTTATTTGGCTACCCTGAATCAGTTAAAAATTATTTGGTTATAAATGGTACAGCAGGTGTGTTAGCAGATTTTGACTAATAAATCAGAAGCCAGTTTTGCTAGTTTAATGTGTGAGGGTGGGAGAGGAATGAGCCATGGCAGGGTTAAATTTGGCTTCTGAGATGGGTATCTGAGCAAAAAATAAGAAATGGTGAATGAAACCATAATTTGTCACATTTTTCCTGGAGAAAACAAACATTACTTACAAAAATAAGAAAATAAATTATATGCAGGTTAAAGTCCACAGATTGAGATCTCACTTGTAACCCAAGTGCTGCTGTGTTAGAGCAACTGCTCAAATAGAGTTCTCTATTTCCTGAAGGATGTGAAACTACATTTTTCTAATGACTGTCTACAGGGTGCTTTGGAGAGAGAGGGAAGAGACAGGAAGGAGTCTTTGCAGGTCTCGCACTGAAACTCTACCACTTTGAATAAATAATTAAGCTTCCACACTTATCAGGCAAGTGCTCTCACCACTGATGACAGAGTCACTTGTCTGATCTCACTGACTACATATTTTATGGAAAAGAGCAGCGTCAGTACAACCACAGCACATTGACAAAACCAGTTGCACCTGTACACACAGCACGCAGCCAGGTGTTACTCTGACACTCGTTTCCAGTTGTACTGGTTATTACTGAGAGAGATAAAACTTGTCTGACTCACCCAGTATTTGAGTGAAACATCTGAGTGCTGGTGTATGTCCTGCTGGATGTTCAATTATTCATGCAGCATGGAATGGATATGGCAAGAAGGGCAGAGCTCCAGTTACAGCACTGTGGTTCGTCCGCCACAGGTATAGGAGGAATAAGATTGAATCTTAGGAAGCACTTCCTCACAGAAAGGGAGATTAGACACNAGATGACCTTTAAGGGTCCCTTCCAGCCCAAACCATTCTCTGATTCTGTGAGGAAGCTGTATTATTTTAACCTGCAGCTTATGTGAAAGCACCAGCCATTGAAATGCTGAGTGGATATGGGGAGTGAAAACTCTGTAAATTGAGGCCATTAATTTTTAACTGAATGCTATATGCTAGTTCAATTTTCACTGAGCACCAAACTCAAACTCTTTCCCCACCACACAAGATATGCTAAAATCTATCAGCCAAGAAGGCTTATGCTATAGTTTCCAATATTATTGCTGACAGCTGGACTTCAGTATAGGTAGGATTTACCAGAAACTAAATACTTTGGTTTCTTTCTTCAAAATAGCTTAAAATTTAGTTACAGGGCTGATATCACTTTTTATGTCTCAGTTTTATTCTGTAGATAGGTACTGAAGTGACATCAGTTTAGTAAGAGATTGAATAGATCCTATGGGAGAATGACTGACCTTGAGAAATTAAAAAAGCAAAATATAAGTCTGTGTAATTAGCCCAGCAGAGTGTAAGCCTGCTGCTGTAGTGAGGGCAAATGGCATATATGAAAATATTAAACAGCTGCTGGCAACATGGTACTGAAATATCAGATAATCTCAGTTCTGTTCTCAGATGAATTCCAAAGGCATTGCTTCTGGAAGCTCTCATGTCACTGGGAAGAACCATCTGAATTTTTCATACACCTTGATGGATTATAAATTATCTGTAATCACTTCAGAGAAAGACCTGTGCCTCGCTAGGGAAAGCTCAATAAGAACATCTGCTCAATGTGGCATGGTGGTCAAAGAAGCAAAGAAGATAGCAGGTTATAATAGGGGAATATATATAGAATGATACTGAGATTGCTGAGTTACTGTTATATATCTAGATACATTATCTTTATTTCTCTTCTTAATGCTTCAGGAATTTTAATGCTTCAGGAATTCCAGTGTTTCAGGAAATATGGTTATACAAGCTCGGTATTGACTCTCTTTACTTTTAAGGTGAGAGATGACAGCTAGTTTTATTTTTATTTATATCCTTGTTTTTATTACATAAAAATAGTGCTTAAAGCTTGAACAAGTATTAACTCTCATAGCACTACCATAAATAAAAGTGAGAGAAAATCTATATATTAAGGTCATCCTGTCTTAAATAAAGATTCAAGTACAAAGCACTTTATTGCAGATGCAAAAGGATTTTTTTTATGAAGAAAACTTGATATAATGGGAAAATTTTGTATTATTGAATGTGCAGAGGAATTATGTCATAGCATAAAAAAAAAACCAGAAGATGGAACAGGGAAGAAAGCTGAGGCTCCTTCCTAATCTTGTAGGCGGACTGAGGGATGCTCAGTGAAATGAAAAGAAGACAAACACCAAAATTATATAGGAAAACCTTCTACAAACCCTCCCTGTCATTCTGACCTTTGGAACTGACCTGCCACAGTGTTGGCAGGCAGTGGTGAAGTGATGCTTGTGGCAGTCAAGGTCGTCCTCCAGGCTTTTTGCAAAGAGCCTGCAGGAATGCTTAAGACATTAATGATGCTACTCTGCTGCCTGCCAAGGACTCTGTAATTCCTCCCTGGGATTTTGTTTTTTTCAGGAGATCTCGGTGCATGGGGCTGCTGGAGTTTACATCAGCCTGGAGTACTCCAAAATGGCATCTGCTCATGAGTCAATCTTCCTTTTCTTCCTTTTTTTTTTTAGAAGAAAAATGTTTTTATATGCACAAAGGAAAATATACTAGTAGAAACAGAAGCATCTAATGTTTGTCTAGAATGAAAGATGAAGGGTTTTTTTGGTAAATGTCTTACTTTCATCAGAGCAGGGAAATCAGAATGGCCTGACATTTGACAGGCGACATTGTTGTCCACACGAAAGGGAGTCATGGTAAGACTCTCTCTGCTCTCTCGTGTTTATTGTTAACTCTATACACACTGTTTAACTTTTGGGGAATGCAGTTACCCTCCTGCTGTGTTTACTACAATGACAAATATCTCAAAAAAGTAGAGGACACTCAGTTTAATAAGGCTCTTGCCACAAAAATTATGTCAAACCAAGAGATAATGAAAAATATTTCTACTGCTTTTCAGAATGTTTGTGAGGATTATCCATCCATCCCCTAGTACGGGGAGGTAATGTTGCAGAGAACACGTGGCAGAATTGTGTGCTTACATACTACGGATAAAGGATAAGTTGTAAGTAGTTTCCATGATATTGAGAGGAAAAGTCTAAACTGTTCCCTTCTGTATCATTCAGGAGAAACCCATTACAGTGGAGATGACTTGGCTATCATCATGAGTGTTTTTCATCTGGCCAGGGAGAGCTTTGTTCCCTTAAATTTCATCATCTCTGCCATCCCAAGGATGGTAAGGCAAGGATGTGGGGTGGAAACTACACACCCCATGGGAACTGAACCTGCCTCATCTTGTTGGAGCTTCGGACTTGCTCCATCTTCACTGTAGAAGGAACCAAAACCCAGATATCTGGTGTTGCTTATATTTATGGAACACTAAATCTTACACAAATTCCTTTCATTGCACATATCTTAGTGGGGTGGAGGGGAAGAGAAGGTTGCTTTCTGCTGTTTCTCCTAGTCTGGTGATTTTCAGTGATCTGTAGTTTTGAAGTTAGTATTCCGAATTTCTGAAAGATTTCTGACTAATATGCAGCTGAAATTCCTCCATAGTCTCAGTTTCACAAGTGAAAAAAACCTTAGGAGGTCACTGAAGACGTCCCAGTTTAGCTTTGCATCAACACAATATACTTGATACATTTTGGAAGATCTCCTAGAAGAGTGGCAATGTATCTTTTCTTGCCAGTGCTGTCAGAAACTGAAGACATCCTAATAAACATAATAGACCTGGGGGCAGGAAGGCAGCTGGGGAGGGGCAAGAACATGCCAGTTTACAGAATAAGTGGCAAATGATAAAGGCAACCTGTTTCTTTGCTGTTTCAAAATCCCTAAAGAGATCATCATTCTTTAAGATCCCTTCCAACCCAAGCCATTCCATGGTGCTGTGATTCTATGAACACTAAGTGATCACATCGAGACAAGTTTATTATATACCCTTATATATTTTGAACAAGCAGTTTTGCGCCCTTAACAAAGGAAGGATGGAATTAATATCTATAAATGTTTATGGGATCATACACGGTAGGTTGTGCACAGAAAGCAGCTGTATCAATAGTAAGGAGCAACTATGGTAATATGAAGATCAGAAGCTCTTTTGGGCAGATAAGATAGTGCTGACACATCGTGTCAAATGTGGCATCATGCTAACTGTCAGTTGTAACAAATTCAATTACTTTGAATTTGTCATGCCAGGATAAGACTAAAAGTACTGCTAGACAGTAATTGTGAAAGTGTTTTACAATGTTGAAAAATTGATGTTCAGAAAAGTCAATCAAAGAGGTCTCTAAAGTCCTATGTATATGAAGACTGATTTTCCATGTAAAAGTGTTTTAATTTCATAAAAGGGATGTTGCAACTCAGAAGGATTTAAATGTTACCTAGGAAGAAATTAAATGAAAGTGGAAAAACTACTTATGTACTATTTCAAAGGCAAAAAAAGAGTGTAATTTAAAATTGAATCTATAACAAAAGTTATATATGCAGTAAACTAACTGTCCCAGTATATCATTAACTAAGAAAAGAATGGCATTACTATTGCCTTACTTGAGGTAAAAGCTGAACTTGCTTCTGGATCTGTGAATTAGGAAAAACAATGAAAAATTGTAAACAGTCAGTATGCCTGAACTTTTACAGGAAAAAGTCAGGAAATGCAACTAAAAATTGATGAATACTATATTTGGTATGAGCAAAGGAATCTAATTGATACGTTCTCTTTGAGACCCCCTGATTTTATCTGCTCACTATTCAATCAAGATCTGAACAGAAAGGCCAAAATTCTCCAGACTTGTTGAAGCTTCCAAATCCAGCACATCGGAGAGATGTGCTCCAGATGTGCTGTTTAAATATGGCTTTCATTTCGGTCAGAATTGGCTGATTGCTCATCTTCGTATGCAACAACCCAGCTGTCAGTATACAAGGAAGATCACTGAAGTCAGTTCAGAAATAATCTCAGTTCACTCAGCCAGACTAGATATAAGCTATGTTCTGAAGTGAGAAGTTAATAAAATGATCTCAGTGGTACCTGAAGCAGTGCTTTTGGTGCACACAGATTCAGTAGTTCCTGCCAGGCTCGGGTAGGTTTGCTCCACAATGGAGCAATTGCAGCTCAGCAAGCGTATGACGAATATACAATGACAATAGTTAAGGAATATATTCACAGGTATTGCAAAATATAGTGTACTGAAGATGAAAATTGTTCAGAATTTATTCAGATCTCTATCTTATCCATTTAGTGGCTTAGTGGGTAGTTCATACTTTTACTGTATATCTACTTCTAATAAAGAGACTAACATGCTTCCATCTAAAATCAATGTTTCCTTTATGAAGAAATATTTTAATTATTATTAAACGCTGTTTCTGACAGAGAAATAAATGTGCTGGGGTCCAGTTTGTTCTGTAGCAAAGTTATTGATGCTGTGATTAAGACATTAATTGATTTGGTGTGGCAGCAGACACAGAAGGCAGAGGTACTAAATGCTGCCTTTGGCTCAGTTCTCCCCAAATAGGCCTCTGTGCTTGGAGAGACAGGTCAAGGAAAGAAATAACCAGCACTAGGTGAGCATCAAGGTGACAACCTCACTATGGCCAATGGGATAAGACTGACTGCACCTGAGAGTTCTGAGAGCTGGATGTTCTTGAAAGGTGAGGCATCTATAACCTCTTGGAGGTTCATGGAGATCTAGGGAGTACCCCAGTGACAAAAGAAAAGCAAATGTTGCATCCATCTTCCAAAAAGGTGGTAAGGAAACTGCACTGGTAAGCCTTGCATGGTCCCTGCAAAAGCTGTGGAACGTGTTTCTGGGCATATGGAGGAGGAAGTGTTTGGGAGCTGTCAGCATGTGTTTACCGCAGGTAAGTCACACCTGACCAATCTGATGGCCTTCTGGGAAGAAATGTGTGGATAGGGGAGTGCATTGGGTGTCATGTACCTGGGCTGTAGTGAGGCTCTTGACACTGTCACAGTTCTCACAAACAAGTTGGCCAGTGATGGTCTGGATGGACAGACAGTGAGATAAAAAAGAATGTGTGGATGACAAGACTCAGAGGGCTGTGGTCAATGGGTGATACTGTCCTGATAACAAGTAGGTCATTGCTGGGGTCTGTCTGCAACATCTCTTTTTTACATCTGACATGGTTCAACCCTTCCCATGGTTTAACCCTCAGCCCAATGCAGCCACTTGTTGACTCTCTGCAGTGGGATGGGAGTGAGAATTGGGGGGTGACTGAGAAAACTTGTGAGCTGAGATGCAGGCATTTTAATAGGTAAAGCAGAAGCTGCACATGCAGGGGAGGCAAAANAAGCTGCACATGCAGGTGAGGCAAAATAAGGAATTCATTCGCCACTTCTCATCGTCCAGCAGATGCTCAACAATCTCCAGGATCTCCAGCCATCTCTATTCAGCCATCATGTGTAACAGTTACTTGGGAAGATAAATGCCATTGCTCTGAATGTCCCCCCTTTCCTTATTCTTCCTTTAGTTTTTATTGATGAGCATGATGTCATATGATATGGGATAGCTCTTCAGTCAGCCATCAGTAGGCTGGAGGTGGGCAAGATCTTGGATGGGACATAGCCAAGGACTGCTGACCTTAACTGACCAAAGGGA
>VWZY01007768.1:152770-178358 GCA_013399075.1 Chloroceryle aenea | reverse complement strand
GCCAGGATGCCACTGGCCTTCTTGGCCACCTGGGCACACTGCTGGCTCATGTTCAGCTGGCTGTCCACCAGCACCCCCAGGTCCCTTTCCACTGGGCAGCTTTCCAGCCACAGAAGTGTCCACTTCCCATCAAACTCCATTTAATTCTGTAAATTTTGATCACACCAAAGAAGACAGATTCCTTACTTTCAAGGAAAGTCACATCACAACATAGTTTTCATTTCAAACTTTCAAACTGCTTTTTCATGCTCCTGTGTTCCCTGCCAGCTCCTTAGGAGGCTGTGACACTTGAAAATAGCACTGAATAAAGTCCAGCATCAACTGATCCGTCCTTTTGGGAACACTGAGGTGTCAGCAGCCCTCCCTCACTCAACCTTATGGTTTCATAACCAAACTGCAACCATGAAAACTATCAGCCTATAAGCCATTTGTTGCTACAGACTAAATAACAACCATAGAATATCATTAGCATATCATTATGTCAATACACCATTCAGCTCTAGCCATACTTTCCATGATAGACAGCTTGTTCTTGATTTAGAAGGGGAAGGAGGTGAAGAATTCATTAATTAAAATGTCAGATCTCACGGGAAGTCTCCAAGTTAGTAGAAAAAGAAAATAGCATCACGGTTAATCAAGGAACTCACAGAAGTAAACCTCACTACTGTGTTCTCTTGTGGGTAACATTTTTAAAGAGCATTATTGCTCATTTAGCTAATTTAGCCCAGACTGTGATCACAAAAGTCAAGAGAGTGGGGAGGAGTTAGAAGGGAAAAAAGGTAACAAAGGCATGAAATGACAAAAATGTAAAGCAGCAAGTATTCAATACACTGAACTGGGGTCACAGAGCACTGTTTCTTTCTGTAGCAGATCTCTTCTTCATTAGATCTTTTTCACAGATCTACTACAGACTATTGAAAATGTAACTGACAAAAGAAGTGTTCCCAGAGAGAACGGTACCAATTATCACTCTCCGAAGGATGTGATCGTGCAGACCAAGTTAGTTTAAAAAAATTGTAATCCTAAGGTCTTTATAGTCTAGAAATTATGGTGTTTCTGCTTGTTACTCTAAAAGATAAATAGATACAGATGACAAAAAAAGAGAAAAAATACTCTCACCATCACAGCTCTGAAACACCACCAGCAAAACAATATAAATCCAATGACTGCAGATGTGAATTTTATTCTCTTACTCCGCAGTAAGTGCAGTGATCATATGGAAGAAAACACACTGATGTGAGACAAGCCTCCTATCATGACATCAGTGTTGCCTCATCCAAATTTGATCCTGGAGAGATCCTTCAGGGTACTGCTCTCAGAAAGAGCAGAAGCATCTTTGCAGAGGTTAATATGCCCGATATCAGGAGCAGTAGGATTTTGATTAATGAGTGATGTGTACGATAACTGTTGTGCTGCACGGGGCACAACGTCTCACTAGCACCAGTATTTGAACTTCACTTCCAGATAAATACAAGAAATAGACCAATTTCATTACTGAAGCAACAGGATCATTTGCCTCCCATCAGAACACAGGCAGGCAACCTCATTTTAAAACATTCATTTCTTTGCTATCATAATCATTTAGGTTGGAAAATAACTTTATCATCATAGAGAAGATCATAGAGTCCAATGGTTAACCCAACACTGCCAAATCCACCACTAAACCGTGTCCCTAAGCACCACATCTAAATGTCTTTGAAATACCTTCAGGGACAGTGGTGCAACCACTTCCCTGGGCAGCCTGTTCCAGTGCTTAACAAGCCTTTCTGAGAACAAAGTTTTCCTCATATCCAACCTAAACCTTACTTGTAGGAAGAGACCAACCACCACCTCACTACAACCTCCCTACAGGTCATTGTAGAGAGTGATGAGGTCTCCTCTGAGCCTCCTTCTGAAATAAAAATCAGAGCTTCCAATCCCCCTTGCTCTCTAAACTCCTCACCGAGGTGGGAGGCTAGCTGGCTGGGTAAGGATTCCGAGGTAAACACCTAGTAACAACAGGGTTGACATTAAGCAGGAATTCTTTATTGCAGCTCTGGGGCAGCACTGGGGATTCTAAAACACACCATCTAATCTATGTGAAAAACCATACATATTCATAAAACTTCCTGAAAAGGGCAGTCCTATGCTAATGGATTCCTGGAGTTAATTTACATAGTCTGAGCATGCATATTAAAATTAGGGTTAGGGTCTTTTCCCCCTCTGGTGGTCTTTCATAGTCTTCCTTACACCTTTCATTTGTTCAACTCTGGGTTTCCTTTGCCCATATACGGTCATGGGGTTAGCTCATCCATCCTTTGGCTCATCCACCCAGCCTGGAATGCTTCAATAAGGTCAATTTAAATTAAGTTCCCAGGTATTTATCATTCTCTTCTCTGCTTATCTTGACGTCTTGAGTCCCTGTTATCAGGGGTTCTCAGGCTCAATGAACCATCTCAAGGATGGTTTGATTTTTTTTTCCAGCAAGAAGTTGGATGTTTCTCATTATCAACTCTTCCCAATAGACGACTAAACTAAGCAAATGAGGCTAAGAAGAGAATACAAGCAAGGCTACCGTATAACACAATAAAAAAATATGAGCAAAAAGATACACCAGTAAAATTTCTGTGTACATCTGGGGTACAAACAGCGATATTGATCCTTTCATATTTTTCCCTCAGCCTCTCCTCATAAACTTGTGCTCTAAACCCTTCACCATTTCCTTTGGACACACTCCAGCACCTCAATCTCCTTCTTGCAGTGAGGGGACCAAAACTAAACATAGTATTCGAGGTTACAGCTCACCAGTGCCAAGTGCAGTTGGATGATCACTTTCCCAGTCCTGCTGGCCACACTATTCCCATTACAAGCCAGGATGGCCTTCTTGGCCATGTAGGCACACTGCTAGCCATCCACGTTCAGCCAGTTGTTGACCAGCACCCCCAGGCCCCTTTTCTGCCGGGCAGCTTTCCAGCCACTCCTCCCCAAGCCTGGAACATTGCCTTGGGTTGTCATGACCCAGGCGCAGGACCAGGCACTTGGCCTTGTTGAACCTCATAGCACTGGCCTTGGGCCATTGATATGGTTGATTTTCATACTTTAAGAAGACTTATTTTCAAATGAGGTTGATTTTTTGTTTAATTACTACACTAATTCTCTTTTTAAACTAAGCCTATATTAACAAGTGCCCGAAGGTTGGGTGAATTTGCATCACAAAGAGATGGGGAAAGCCCCCTGACCACACCAAGACACCAACTACAGCACCTCTCGATTCACCTCCGTAGGGTGCCAAAGTCCCTGCGTGCTGCAAGCTCACCCTTCCCAACCGCACGGTCAGACTCGGCGATCTTAAAGGTCTTTTCCNGCCCCTGCCCCTGCCCCCCCGCCGGGAGCCCGAAGGGAGGCAAGGGGCGTGTGCGACTGAGAGACCTCCCTTTTCGCGGTGCCCTTCGGGTTAAATGGCTCTATGCTTCCCGGGGGGCGGGGAGAATTAATATCCTTCGCCTCCTTGACCTAAGGACGAGCCTTTTCCCCTTGAGGATGGTCGAGCAGAACAGGCAACCCGGGGAGGCTGGAGACCTGCCTGGACAAACCATCCTAGTTTTACCTCAGAGCAGACCCTACTTTGAGCTCTTGAGGTCACTTCCAACCTCCATAATCCTAGGATCCTAGGAACACTTACTCTGCTATGCATTAATCCACAAAACTGCCACCCGTTACCACCCCAGATTTCTTCACAAGCTGTTCAGACCCTATTTACACTGCTCTCTTCTAGGCAGATACCCGCTCTTCCCGGTTAATTTGAAGTTCAGTCCAAGCATTTACTCGTTTCAGTTCATTAGTTGTCTTAATGAAGACTTAATGAACTCTTGCTGTTGGGACACCTGGTGATAAGAGGGTGCTGCTGGCCGTGAGAGCAAACATCTCGCCTAAAATGGCTGGGTTTCTTCTTAATCTCTCCCTGGATTTACAGTGCCCACAGCAATAGAAGTATTTAGAAACTTCCATACTAGAGCAATAGTCGAGCATGAGCTTTAAGAGACCTCTGAACTGTTGGAATAGGGTTACCTACCTGGATATGTGATGATGTCATCTACAGACTCTGAAATATACTGACTCATAACTAAATAAGTGTCTATGGAAACCAAGAAATAACACATTAAAATCCATTCATCTTATTTTGCATGTTATGTTTTGCTTAGCACTTTACAAAGGCTCCTGAGTACCCCGGTCAAAGCCTTAGAGGCTATTGATAAACAGCTTCTGTTAATAACATAAGCTTGCATATAGGAAATTATTTTCATGTCTTACTCTCTTAGTTTATGATGTAGTAACATAACAAAAGTCAAGCTTTAGAAGGCGAAAAACATCAGCTTAAAAACAAAGGTACATTTTCTTAAAGTATTTACCCCTGGAAAATATTTAACCTGACCTGGCAAGTAGAGAGAGGCTGTACCACTTAAGTTCTCTAAACAAACCATCTATTTTCTTAAAAGATGTAATAGGTGGCCTTGTTGATCTCATTTGCTGTCCCTGCAATAGGCTTCTTGATCTGTTGTTACACAGGAGATGATGCATGATCCTAACAGTCTTTTATCTCCTAAAAAACCCAAACCAAAATTAACTTAAGTGCTCATGGAGGTACTTTTTGACACGTGCTGTACTTCAGAAGAGGTGAAAGCAACTATATGAATAGAATTGTCAAACGTTATTTTCACTGTGAGCAGTTTTAAGCATGTTACCAGCAGCAGCAATTTGTGAGAGTATTTCACAGACCTGCAGTTTTCTCTTTCACACTCTGTACTTCCAAAAGGTTGATAGAAAAACACCACGGAGGAAGTTAAAGACACTTGATGATACCTTTCTTTGACTGTTGCAGCTCCTCTGGCCCTTGCAGAGCAGGTGGCAGAGTGTGTACTGTTGCTGATACCTGGCAGGCAGTTTGAGCAAAGGTGGGTTATGGGGATACCCACAGCTCCCCTAGAGCTGATGTGTGGACCCCAGCACAGCCACACACCTATCCCACTAGGACACTGCCTACTGGGGGTGGCTGGCAATGACAGAAGTGACCTGGAGACAGAACTAAGGTGTCAGTGCAGAGGGCAGCTGTAGCAAAGTAGGTACTGGAAGAAGTGAGTGAAGGCCTGAGGAAGTTGCAGTGTCTTTGCTTCCTCCCACAAAGTACCAGGGTGCTTATTCAGAACCCCACTAACAGACTCAGCTAGTGAAAAAAACACATTCAGAAAGCTTTCAGTTATTTTTTTCCCTTAACTGTAACCAGAATGATTTCAGAAGGCAGGTAGGCTGCTGAAGCACCACCAGGTAGGTGTCTGACAAAGGAACAAGTCATGATCCAAACACTGTGAGAAGAAAATACATTCAGAAGAGTTAAGAAAGACTTAAGCTTTTTTTTTAAAATAAATATTAATTTAGTACAATTACTGTCAAATTAAATGTCATGAAACATTTTTCTAGTATAGCGTGAGTGAGGTTTAATTTAGGAACAATGTTTGCTGCAGGAAACGGGTGACTGATTCTTGTATGACCGCAAACATTTCCATGGACAGAGTGCTGCCTCCACATCAGGTCTCTTGCATCCACCTGTTGCTGTTGCAGTAAGGCCTCCATCAGAACATTAACCTTTCAAAAGCTGGGGGTTTTTTTTACCCTGCTTTTGGCTGAATGGTGAATTCTGTGCTAATATTAAAAAAACCCAAAAACATCTTAGTAATTTCTTATGCCAGCTCAGTCTAAAGACTGAGCATTAACTTGTGCCTTCATGTGTTTTCTGATGGTTATTCTCTCTTTGTAGTGCTGTATTCCAGGATGTTGAGAGGAGTCACCCACAGTGCAAAAGCTTCATTGACTCACTTGTTGGCAAGATCTCAGCACTGTAACCCAGGATTGATTTTTTCATCAGTATGGACTGAAGTAGCAAACAGAAGCTTCCCAATACATTCTGCTTACACAACTGATTCGAAATCAAGAGAGGAAAATAAAAAAACCCTTGAGAATCTCTACAAGTTATCTGTCGACATTAAGAAAATCCGCAGAGTAAAGGAATGGGTCCTTCTCCAGGACGTGGCCTACGTGAAGGAAATTGCTGGTATCTTACAGGAAATGGGAGCAGATGAGACCACTGTAGCCAACATCTTAGAACGCTGCCCAGAGGCAATTCTCCACACCCCTGCAGAGATAAACTCTCAGAGAGCCCTCTGGCAATTAGTATGCCAGAATGAAAGACAGTTGATTAAATTAGTAGAGCAATTTCCAGAGTCTTTTTTTACTATTGAGTATCATGAGAACCAGAAGGCAAATATACTGTTTTTTCAAGAGCTGGGACTCAAGAATAATATAATCACCAGGTTCTTGACAAGTGCACCCAGTATTTTCTATAATCCTGTTGAGAAAAACAAAAATGTGATAGAGACATTACAAAGAAATTATTTAAGTTTAGGGGGCTCTGATGCAAATATGAAGATCTGGATACTGAAGCTATTGAGCCAAAATCCATTTATTTTATTAAACACATACACTGCAATCCAGGAGAGCTTGGAATTTCTCCAGAAAAATGATTTCACTGACCATGAAGTTCTACAGCTGCTGTCCCAGCTTAAAGGTTTTATTTTTCAGCTTACTCCAGCTACCATGCAGAAGAGCATGCTGTTTTCCAAACGCATCTTTCAGTGCAGTGATCAGGAATTAAAACAGCTAGTGCTGAAATGCCCAGCCCTTCTCTACTATTCTGTTCCAGTTTTGGAAGAAAGACTTGAAGGACTGCTGAAGGAAGGCATTTCTGTAGCACAGATTAGAGACACACCAATGGTGTTGGAGTTGACGACTCAAATTGTTCAGTACCGACTTAAAAAACTCTCTGCTTTGGGATATGACATAAAAAATGGAAGTCTAGAAAACTTGAATGGTACCAAGAAAGATTTTGAAGCCAATTATGGTAAAATACAATCAAAGGCAGCAAGACCAATTTTTAATCCTGTTGCTCCTATACACATTGAAGATTAATTTGAGTGCTATGCAAAAACAAATTATCAACAAGAAAAAAAAAGGGATGTTGGTTCTTTGAGGAGAGCTGAAACAAAAGTAACCTTAACCACATTTTAGTCTCACACTGTACTTTGTTCTGGAGTGGGTCTTAGGCACAACATTCTGCAATTATAGCTATCTACTGCTTTCAAATAATACCACAGAACCCAGTTACCATAAAGGTTGCCTTTTTTCCCCCAGGGAGTACCTCGTTGGGTTTTTTTGTTCTGTTCCATTTCCTTACCATTAACTGCTTTGGATTTTCATCTCTTGTCACTGCAGTTCAGCCCCTGGTAGTGATTAGCAGAATCTTTATCTGGGAAGGAGAAAAGGAGGGTTATTTTTTCAGCAGTGTTCATCAGCTTACTGGTTCACTGACTTTTGGAGACTCTTTTGTAGTTCCATTCTTTATTGCAGCAGTAAGTAGCTTTAGCTCCTAATCCTGACCTGCACCAGGCTTGACTTCTTGGACAGAATAAGCCTAGCTAGAGTGCAGTCTGAGAACAGGGGCAGGACAAAAATCATTATTTTTATTTAGTGATTGCTGCAAGGAGGCCCTAGTATGTTTGTGCACAAACCAGAACACAAAGAAACTACAAGACAACCTCCTTTCTATTTCTGATCTATTTCTATTACTCCTTTTGCAAAAAGTTTGGAGCAGAAGGAAATAACCTTTTATCTTCCTGAGCATTGCTAGAAAATCAGAAATTAAGAACTAGAAAATAGCAATAAATGTAAGGGAGACTCGAGTGAGTCTCAAAGGATTGTAGGAGAAAGGAAAAAGCCATGCTTTTATACTGGGTGTAACAAAACTCTAGTCTGTAAACCACTGGTGATTAAAAATGACTACTAGGTTTGCAAACAGCTGCCAGAGTTTCTAAATATATGGGTGGCACTGCTTCTCAGATAACGCTCTATGCTAATTGTTGACAAGTGCTGGCTTTTAAAATAGTAACTGTCTGATAGCGTTTTAAGTTCTCAGAGGATTTTTTTTGTTTTCATTTATGGGCAATATAAAACAGAAGCATCACTAACAGTTATCTCAAAAGAATTAGGATCATCAGTGATTTTTTTTCTCAGACTTAAACAATTATTTCATACACATTCCCTCTTGACAGCAGGGGAAAAAACAAGTTACACCTCCCCAATTCCAGGCTATTCTTCAAGGTCATTTTTAACAGATGCTCTGGCAGCAAGTCCAAGGCTCCTTTCCTTCTAGAGAAGTTTAAAATTGCTGAGGAAAGCTGGTATTGAATTACTTGTTCAGAGGGTGGCTGCAAGACGCTGATTTTATACAGCCTGCCACGTTATCTGCCGGGAGCTTGGAAAGGGCTGGAAACATCTGGGCAGAGGAGTGCCAATATCTCAACAGCTGAAGGTTTTAAACTTGCCACCGTGCAGGCAAATGCCAATGTGACAGCAGCTTGCAGGGGTGACTGCTGCTCCTGGAGGCGCACGGGTGACAGTGACGAGAACTCAAGAAAGGGCAGGTGTCACCAGCATGATCCAAGTCGGGCTGTGTTGCTAAGATATGTCTTCACTGACTCCTCAAAGAGAGTTTTGGGGTGTTTTTTTTTAATTGTTTTTGTTTGTTGTTGTTTTGTTAAGGAGGAATCTGAGAAGACAGCCATATTAAAAATAAGGAACTTACCTTTGTCACTTGGACTGTCCTTCAGTGCACAGCTATGGAGCAGACCACAGGACTATCTGAATTCAAAAGCATCCTTCCTTTCAGACACCAGGGGGCATGTCGGCTCTCCGAAGCTGTTTGAATTACAATCCATGATGCTGAACCACAGACCTGATCGTGGTGTAGGATCAAAACGAAACCAAGACACACAACAGGGGTTTTCCTGAAAATTTAGTTTCAGCATTTCTACAGCTACCTATGTTTCCTGTACCAGCTTATTCCCATCACTTACGGTATTTCTAGTGGCAATGGACACAACAGGAAAGTGACGCATTTCCTTGACTCACAGCCTAGGTTATCACAAACTTATTTTCTATCTTGCATCTCAGTTTCTCCTTCTGCCCTTTCAAAACAGAAGCATAAGAAGACAGACTCCTTTTCCAGCAAATGGAAATTAATTCCATCCTTCATGCACAACTCTATGCCAGGCACCTGTTTCTCTTCTTCACAGGATTCATTTACAATAAAAACCTCAAAGCAGCTTCATTTTTGGACTCCCTTTTTATAAAGAGACATATGAAAAAGATGGACAATGGGTACAAATTACTTCTTGGGAGATTCTAATTAGACAAAATTTTTCACAAGAAAAAGCAGCCACTGGAATAACCTCCCCAAGGAAGTGGTAGAGTCCCCAACACGGGGCACTTTTAGGATTCAGCTGGACAGGGTGCTGTCTAGATTGTCTCTCTTCCCAAGAAGGGTTGGACAAGATGATCCTTGAGATCCCTTCCAAGCTGGTATTCTACAATTCTCCCAATCCCCAAAGTGTTGTATTGCTGAAATAGGCTTCCTCATCTGAGAGCATGAACCAGTGTTTACTGTTTAGATCTGGCACATAGAAGCCTGTTGACCAGGCTTTTGTTGCACCGTGAGCAGTCAGGCATACAAGTAACTTCATAAACATTTCCCCTTTTGAAATGGGGGCTGGCAAAAGGAGAGTCAAATAAAACCAGCAGAAAAACAACCCCAAGACACAAGAACAACCCCACCCCCCTGAAAATTTTAGCTCCATACTCTATTCAGCTCACTATGCTCTTAAGAGTGGGTATCGTCAAGCCTCAGTTCCCAGGAAGAAAAAAATAATACAAGGGATTTTGTGTTGCATCTAGACACAGCCTACCTAGGGAAGTTTGTTTTTCTTAAGATGCAGATTAAAGATGCTCTGGGGCATGGTACAGCGGGAAGATTATACTTAAGCATGCCTTTAACCACAAATTAACTAAGAAAGCTTTAAAATGTCTGAAACAGCAACAATTTAATGTTTTGCAAGTGTCAGGACAGAATCAGAACAAGTTTATAAGATGAAGCAAGTTTCATAGGTGAATGGAAAATATGCAGGGTATAGGACAAAGCTCTTTGAAAACTAAAACCATACGCCACGTTCAAGTGTTTCAGTTACGGGATTCAGGAGCAGTAACTACAGGATATGTTAAGAACAAAACAGTGAAGAGAATGGCATTGGCAGCTCTTTACAGATCTAACATTGCTTATCTCAGACCACACTTGTTTTGCAGCAAGTTTCATAGTATAAAAGTTAGAGAATGTCATAAAAAAAATAAAGAGGTATGACCAGTTCAACATTTGTTTTTCAGAAAACGATGAAGAGGTGATCGCTGAGTATCACAAATACCACTGTGCTCCACAGAGGTGACTCAAAGAGTGTTGTGGTAACTCTCTGGGGATATGTCTACACTGGAAATGGCAGGGGAGCAGACCATACACTAAATTATTTCCCAGCTCAACTGCCACTGATATCCAAGCTAGCTTATTTCTAGAGCTAACTGGTATCCTTAAGCTACGCTATATCGCTATACTCTATGCCATCAGCTTTTCACTCTAAAAAAAACCAAAACAAAACACAATTGAAGTCTTCCATGAGTTGCATAAACTTACCTTTGCAGCAGACTGGAGCTAAGCAGCTGGTACATCCAACAAACAGAGCAGATAATGCCATTTGTTGGGTTTTCGCTCTCCCCGCCGCCCCAAACCCCTATGCTTATGAACTCCATACCCCCACACATAAAATTACTGGTCACAAGAAGTTGTTCCAGCGTGCAGTTGAAGTATCAATGGCTCTGAGAGACTAGGTGACTACTGTACCATAATTTACTCATAGTGTATTTTCACCACTCGGGAACATAGAACTACATTTTAGACAAATTATATGTTCTGATTTTCTTTTTTGAAGTTCAGAAAAGTCTCCCTACGTATCCTTCTTTTACAACCATAGTCACTGAAAAAATAAGCCCATGTGCTTACCAGTTGTGTGTAGGAACACAACTGTGTAGAGAATACTGCATATACAACATTCACAGCCTTCTTCGAGGGGCTTCCAAAAAGGTTACTTATTTGCAAAGTCAGTACACACAAAAAAAACCCCAAACCACCAAAAGATCACCAACAGCTTCTATTTTAAGGCAACTTAAAGCTGTGTCATTACAAGTGCATTTTGCCTCACACACTGCAGAGGGCCTAGGGATGTTCCCATTTCAGGTGCATCGACATGTGGAATCTTGTCAGTCTACAATTTACTTGGATTATTATTTTTTTTAAGGCCTTATCTACCTTTTTTTGGTTTGTTTTAAACAGAAGTATTGCATTTTACTCAAAAAAATCAAAATGCAAGGTATGAGAGAAAGATGGAGTGAAAAATTCCTTGAATTTGCTTAAATGGAGCAGGGCACATCACGGGGTTGAGACAACAGCGTGGCTATTTCTTCAGTGGTTTCCAACTAGACAAAGGAACTTCTTTCAAGTCAGACAATTGTACTAGATGACCACAAACATTGACCCAGTCTCCATTAAGCCATCTTTTTTTTTTCTACTGTCTGTAAGAAGTTTATTAGAAGCAAGTTTTCACTTGCAGGAGATAGATGCAGATCATTAAATACACCTGAGATGGAGCAACCTTGTTTTCAGTCAAAACTGCCAAGGATTTGTGAAGAGAGTCTGAAGTTCATTCTGTGAACTGCACCGAGACAACAGGACAGTTCTTTACACAGCTTCACCTAGTAAAAAGATACTTTCTCTAGTAAGGCATTAAGTTAGTTTACTCTTTATGATCCCTTCTACCATGTTGTCAAACTTGCCCGCTTCTATCTCCCACTCATTCCCAATTTCTGTGCCGTGCTCCGGTCCGCACCGGCAGAGTATGGTCACCCACAGTTTACAGGCTGCCTGCAAATACAGTTTCCTCACAGAAACTATTTGGGTACGTCCAACAATGCCATTCCACAGCCAAAGGATCCTTAGAGGAGGATGTGGAAACCACCGAGAACAATCAATGGCATCTTGTCGGGCTGGCGGTACGGCGGAGACGACCAAGTTTCAGTGTTCACATTTTAGTCCAAAACTGCAAAAAAGAGTTATGGTAAATGAATATTCAAATACATATTTTCCCTTCAGATACACTTACTCACTTCTACAGTTATCAAGTGTAACATTTCACCAGATACAAAGCTTCAATCTAGGCTCTAACAAGTCTTCATACGCTGTGGCAGTCAAGCTTCTTCCGGCTTTTTCAGATGAAACTGAGTTACTTGCACAACTCTTCAGAGGATAAAAGTGTCAGACACACGGCTTCTCATGGTCCAAATCTTAGCAGATTTTAATGCCACTGATGTACTATTCTGGAGGATCAAGTATGTCTCAGTTTTGGGTTTAGTCAGACTTATCCTTTTTCTTTCCTGTTAAAGGCACTTTACTTGCAACAACGGATCCTACGGCTGTAACACCTCCAGCTACAGCAGAAACACTTCCTTTGACTAGCCCCACTCCCATCGAAGGCACTGATGTGACTGCTGTTTTGGTAATTTCCAAGCTCTTCCCTCCAATCCAAGCGACACCCCCAATCGTGGCACCAACAGCTCCCTTTGTGACACTGAAGAGGCCACCAGTCACACGAGAAAGCATGCCAGGCTGCTGCTGCGGGTGGTCTTTTAATGACCCTAAGGGAAGAAACAACAAGAAAATCAATCACAGTGCTACTGATTAAAGCATTTTCAAGAGAAAAGCTGTTGATAACTCTTTCCTTTTCCAGCCTAACAAGCATTGCCATCAGCATATCCTTGCCTTGCAGCCTGCTTTTCTTCGGCACTCATACACCACCACAGTTCTGAGTAAGGAAAGACACTTCACTGCAGCAAGACACACAGCAGTGCTGCTTTCTAAAACACAAGTCACTGCTGAGCCTACAAACATCAGGAGTAGAGCGCTCAGGCGACCTGATGTGATAAATTTCTGTCCTTTACACACACCACTGCCTTCCCAGACTCTGTAAAGTTAAATGGCCAAATCAGCCTCATTTCTGGACTTCATTAACGACACACCCTCCTGTTCCCCCTTTCTAATATTAAGAGTTAACCCACAGAGCAAGGGGGACCCCAAAAGAAACAGTACTACCTTGCTGTTCAAATCTCTAAGGAAGGACTGGAGAGTTTCCTTGAGAATCAGAGCCAAAGGTTTATTATAAAAAGAGAGCTGCTCTTGGAACAGACCTCACCTTGAGACAAAGTTTCTTCTTTATTTAGTAATTTAATTTTGAAGATCTGTACAAGGGTTGTGTATAGGGGTCAGGAAAGAGGGAAAGAAGGTTATGAGTGAGCCATCAGAAGTCAAAAGAAGCATGAGGACAAAACAGATGCCAGCTCTTCACAGACTGAATTTTCTTCCAAAAAGGCCTCTTCTGTAATTTGGATAAGGAAGGTATGGGGGGCACGAGTCCAATGGCCAAATAAACTCATCAAGTACCAAAAGTGGTCCCCAAAGGCATTAACAATAGCAAGAGCTTACAGGCTCCCAACAGAAGTCCCAATATGACACACACAACCAAATCTCAAACCAGAGGATTTCTGCATGTTACTGACCACATAATTATGTTTTTTCTCTTTAATGTTATGTTTAACCTGCATTTTATACAGCACATAGCAAGAAACTGCACAAGTCAATTCCTATTCATGGTAAAATTAAATGGCCTCAAAATGATAGAAAGTCTCACAGAATTAGACACTTTGCCTTCCAACAGTTGAGTAGTCACTTAGTATTTCTACATGTAGGCTTCAGAACCCTGAAGAGATATAAGCATCTTGCCTCTTAGGGGAATTAAACCTGCAACTCCACACCCTGCTACTACATAAGCATCATCTAATCCTCAAAGAAGAAATAAGGTGAAATGGTGTGCCAGTGTTGTATTTAAGTACACAAGAAAATCTCACCTCCTGCACCTACAAACCAGTAGCCCTGACATGTTTGTCTGCAATGTGTTTTCACTGTGAACTGAGAGATACCTCTGATCTTCCACACTGCAGAGGGAAGTAATTTTCGGCCCCTATCTTGTCAGTTCCTCAAACCAACCTCAAACACTTCTTAAGAAAGGTTTCAGAGAGTACCAAGCATGAGACAGAGAGTTAACACTAGTAAGGGAATGGTTCCACAGTTTTTGTATGTTCTAGGTACCTGTAGATAATACATGGATTTAACAGATATATTTCCCTTTCTTGGAAAAAAAGAACAGGGGGAACCAAGAAAAGAGCAAGTGGAACCACAGTGGCAAAGCTAGGGAAGAAACAAACATGAGCTAAGAAGGTGAAGGAGTCAGCATCAGAAAGAACATGCTTGGGTAAGGACACCAAGTCTAGAGAGGGAGGGGAAAAGAAAAATCAGACCTGGATCCATCAGAGACCTCTACTGAGCCTGGCAACGCACGCACTCTGCGCTGCGCCATGCCTTAGGAGCACCAGTAGAACAGCTCTGTTTCCAGTGCCCTGCCTGCCCTCAACCCACACTCAGAAGACAGTTTACAAGGGCCACCTCCCAGCACACATCCACTACAAGAGGAAAACAAAGGCAAGTAACTTCCCATGCACCTCCAAGGAGGCTGAGATAATGCCAGGGCTGACCCAGGACCAAGCACAAAGTTCAGAGCTCCTATGTGTGTGCTTGGAATAATTCAAACAAAAGGTGCCATCTTAATGAGAGATTTTCCTCAAAGTTTGACAAAAAATAAAGAAAAAAACCCAAACAAACCCACATAGGGAAAGAGCACAGCTCAAGGGGAGCACAAAAATACTAAAATGCTTCCATCATAGACTACTCTCTCATTCACAAAATTTATATAGGTAACAGAAAGTGTCATAGAAACTATAAATGTAAATGGCAGCCTTTTACTAAAAGCCAAGTAATGACCTTGCTGGTTCATTCTGGAGCAGCAGCCTTCATCCTGGACCTCCCCAGCAAACTGCATTACCAAGAAAGATGCAGAGATGCACTATAAGCACATAGAGATCAACATTTCTCATTACATACTTTAAAGATTCACAGATGCGTGGATTTTTGTGACCAGACTTACATACCTTGTAAAAATCTTGGCTAGCTTCACTTCCACCTAAATGGATCACTATTATCAGGGTGAGCTGGAGTAAAGCTTTATCACACTGAATTTTACATGCTGATTTCAGTGAATTTTATCTGATGTTAGCAAGAAAGGACTCATGATGAGCTTAAGTAACAAGTGAGAAACAAACAAGGGTGATCTTGACATGCTTTTCCTCGCATTACTTTAGGTAAAGCAAAGCCTTTGACAACATCTACTTTATTTCCCAAGTTCAAATACTGACTATGAATTGGTGCATTGGTAACTTCTGTTGATGGGGGGCACGTTCCCCTGTCAATTCCTCTTTGCATTCTCCATGAGATCTAGTAAATTCCCACAGCCACAGAGACTCTTCATTGCCTGTTGGTTTCTATTCTAGGATATGCATTCCTGGTCTCCCTGTTTCTAATCAGGAGGAGACTGAAGATAAACCAGATAACTGCTAAATCTTGAGATAAAATGACTCAAGTTCCCTGTTCAGGGATTGGCTCTGCCATGCTACCTTGTGGCCAACTTCCTGCTGGAAAGAGTGCAACTGCAAACAAGAGTTCAAATGAACACAGGCTGCAAAGTTTGGTGTCATGTGCAAAGCAAAAAATAAAGCATTAGAAGAGCACTACTTGGAAAGCTGGAGCCCAAAAGCTGCTTCTACATATGTATTCCTTCAAAGCCTCTGGGCACCAAGCTTGTGGAGGGTGATCTGGACAAACTGCAACTACTTCTATCTTTAGGAAAAAAATGCAAATTAGTTTTGGAATTGAGCCTTTCCTCTAAGGTTTGGGGTTTTTTGGCAGAGAGTCATTCTTGCCAGCACTGAAGGCCATGGTAACTTTCCATCCACATCTGGCCAGCTCTCTATGATGGCTTAAGTACATCACATACGAAGGCTTTGTGTGAGATTTAAACCAGGGATGTTCTTCAATGGAATTCCAACATTTTAATTCAATTCATAAGGTTTGAAGAGTGAAAATGAAACAGAATCAAAATGGAAAAGCCTTTTCAAGGACTGAGTTTCCATTAAGATGATCTGTGTTTCATTCTACTCCCTCTAACTGCACCAATTTTTAACATCTATTTAGACCTCACATTAAAACTAATTTTCATACTGAAAGAGAGGTACTGTGCAGGAAAAAAAGAAAAGTCACTCTTAATTGCTCTCAAATTTTAAATAAAACCTTGAAAGACCTAGGGATGATCTGACTCTGCTGTTATGCTCTGAATCTGCACACCCTGCTGATTATTACAGGAAGATAAAATGTCCATTTGTTCCACTGCCTTCCTCAAGAAGGAATTGATTGTAGTTTACCAGTCAGACCACTCTTTACTTTCTATACATGATGTCTAACGTGTATAAACCACAATTCAATCTTTAAGGCAAAACCAAAATAAGTGCCTTAAAAATCAGACTTGACAAGAACACACTTCAGGGCAGTTTCCAGTCTGGCATCCACTTTCAGAAATGCTTCAGGGTTCTTGTCAAACCTGTAAGAGCTTAAAAGAAAAAGATTTTTGCCAAGCACTACAATACTGTAACCAGATGGACTATAGCAGAGCTTAGAACCACTGTGCCACAAAAATCTGCTTCTCCCTTTCCTCTTCTTGCACTTGTGTTTCCTGCACTAATAGCTGTTAAGAATAGAGTGTGTTATTCTGCTTCAACCCCTTCTGCTACAGTCAGTGGCTAATACTGTTGTTCAAGTGAAGTAAATTGTTTGGTTATACAACAGATGAAAGCTGAGGCAAGAAAACCAACCAACCAAGTGAGCTTTAAAGGGCCATTATAAATTGAAAAGCAATGAACTGAAAGGAATCAGGACTCACCAACCTCTACATCCAACACATTTAGTCTTAAAGCAAGAGAAGGCAGAACACAGACAACCTGCATGCCAAGAAAGGCTTTGGATCTAGCAAGCTTCCAGTCCCATTATGCAAGCAGGACTCTCCACAGTCCTGCCGTTCCGCAGCCAAGAAGCTGCTCATTTCCAACTGCATTTCCTCTGAGGGTATAGGAATGGATTTAAGATTCATTTGGTTCAGACGACCAAGATGCCACTGCATGAATGAAGTGTTGGTTTTTAGGAAGCCATGACATTGTCAGCAGTCAGAACCACAGTCAATGGTATGATGGAAAAGCACTTCCAAAAGCAGTAATAAGGTTTCATGTGGTTTTAAACACATCTGGTTTAAAAGTCACAAGCACTAAGAACTCTGCAAGGTTCAGAAAGAGCAAAGCTGGGCTCTTCCCATCTCATGTATTGATCAGCAGGAATGAACACTTATTGGACTGATCCACATCTCTGGGAGAAACCAATCTGGAAATTATGTCCTTCAGTATCTGCCAATCTTCTCTAATTTATTGGTACAGTTTACTGAGCAATATTCAGTGACCTTACTGTAATCAGTGTAATGCAGAAGTGCACAGGAATCCAAGCCCATCCTATCCCAGGGCTGGCTTGCTTACTGTTATTTAAACAAAAAGGTTACAGCGTTCAGCTTGCAGATCCATCTTTTTTTTAATGAGAGAGTTGAAGTTCTGATGAAGTTCTGTGAATTTACTTGCTATCATGAAATAATACATACCTTCTGGTGGTTCATCATGAAGGTAGGATGGGACTTCCTGTTGATTGTTGTCTGTTTGATTCATTATTGCCTAAAAAAGAAAAGAAATTCACACATGCTGTACAACTTTTCTGTCAAGGCATAAATGCAATCCATGATTCCAAAATGCATGTAGTTTAAGTTCCACAGAAAAGAAAGTTCTTTTCTGTTACCACATAACACCAGCAGCTCCTGCCAAAACACTGCTATTTCATTATCAGACTGTCTTTTTGTACTCTTCAACCAGACTTAATACTAGAAAAACAGCCTCTCCCCCAGGTCAACAGGTTTGTTGAGAGCTGCCGCCCCACAACATGTACATCTCAAAACTAAAAAGCTATCAGGAAGAAAACCAGCGGGAAAACAAAACAGTCACTGTCATACAATGGCTTATGTACTACGATCATAGTGGTGGTGGGCACTACAGAAACAACAAACATCAGCAAGCCTTTAAGATCTTAGTACCTGGACAGCAGTACTTTAAAGAAACAAGTGTTTCCATGGCATTTATTCAGATTTCTGCTGTAAACAAGACAGAAGAAATACCATGAAAAGGCTCCATTTATCTTGTAGCAGTACTGCATATGCAGTGTGGCAACATCAGCAGAACTAGACTGTTTTAACTCTACACAAGTTTTCCAATGAAAACATTTCAGAAACAAGATTTCTTTACACCAAGAGCTGTTTGCTAGAGCAGCAGTCCCTGAAAGAAGGGAGGTGAGGATAAAGATTCTATCAGCAGCTGTGCTTATTGCCTTTTCTCTTTGGAGGAGAAGAAAGCACTATCTATTCCAGGTTTACCCTTCTTGCTTTCCTTCCCCACCAGACTGGGCTGCAGTATTAAGTCTTGCAACCTTCCCTGAGCCCTCCTGTCAATCCTGCTTCCCCTCCTCAGCAGGCACTAAGGTTGACAGAAGGAGAAAGAAAACCAAGCAGCATTATACCCCTTAGCATCCTTCTATATTCCTGCCAGTGACCTTTTTATTCCCTTCTGCCTACACACAAGCCATAAAATCATTTAATTTCTTCCAGGAGTCAATGACCACCACAAAAATAATTTCAGCCTGTCTTGCCATGCCAAGATCTCTCCATGCCTCCCCTGGGTGAGAAAGCAGTGGCTGGCATCTGAAAAAGGGATGAGAAGGCAATAGTAGAACTTGAGGGTGGGAAGATTCACCTGGAAAACAACAGCTAAAACCCTCGCAGTATAATTATGAAGTCAAAACTTCACCATAAAAGCCAGCACCCACACAATGCATGATCCATCTTTGGATGTGAAGCAAGCCTAAGCTGAATATTCAAGAGCCCTCACAATAAGCACTAAGGATATCAGTTCATGACTTAGAAAACATAGGTATCTTTACACAAGAAAAAGCAAGCACAAAACCTACTACCAGAATGGCCAATTTGATGGCAATGCTGAACAAGCACCTCTCAAAAACCAGAAATGCAAACGTGGAAGCTAAGAAATAGGGAAGTGAGTAGCAACACAAAGATGAACAACTAAATACACGAGGGATGAGGTAATTTGAGAAAGTATCCGTTACAGAATTTTTTGTTATCTAATGAAAAATGCAAAACAAAACAACCCACACCACCCCCCCAAAAAAAAAAGAAAGAGCCCAACTGATCACATGGAGCAACCAGGGTAATCACAGCCTGAGAAAGGACTAGATTCAGGTACTACACAACTTTGCATTTATCCAGCATAAGCTGCAAGAAGTGAAAGGATTTTGTTACATGGAGGTTGTTGCTTTTTTCCAACTTGAAACAAAAAGATCAAGCACTGTAAGAAGGCAGATGCTGTTAAGAAACTGACAGGCCTGACATTATTTCATCAAAACATCTGTATAAAGATGAAGCAATTGTGTTTCTGCTTAACATCTGGCCATTTTGTTTGTGAAGATAATTATCAGGAATTTAAAAAGCAATTATTCACTGCATTAGGCAAGGTTTTAAAACAAAGTAAAAGTCACAACCTATCAAGTTTTACTTCAAAAAAAGGAATAAAAAAAAAAAGACCGAAACAGTTTTAAAGCAGACTCGAGGAGACACAAGTGAGTTAAGCAGAGATAAATTGATTTTTATAAAGAACTGCCCCTGCAAGTATATATTCTATCTAGCTGGCATGCAACTCCCCAAAAAACCCTAGATGAAATTGCTTGTTTGAGCTTCTAAGAAGTTTCTGTCAACAATTCCTCATATGAAGCTCAGAAAAGTTATTTAATTTTATGAGGAAAAGCAAATACCTTTGGATTATCAACAAGTTTAGAGGGGAGTTTGAGTAAGTCACCAGTTTTGAACATGGCAGAACACAGAGTGTCCCAAGGCTCCACACAAGTTCTAGTGTTTCCTGCTATGAAGAAGGTATGGGACAGAGCAGCACCGACAGCAGATGCAGCCCCAGGGGAGTACTGAGGATCTATCATGCCAGGCATCAGATGATTATTTAAGATGAGACCTGTCCAATGGAAACATTCAAAGACTGGCAAACAGCACAGATAAAAGATGCTTTCCTAGCTCTCTGTAATCTCATTTAGGCCACTGTCAGATTTGTTTGCAATTCCTGCAAAGCTAAATGAGCAAAGCAACACACTGGCAGGGAAGTTTCACAGTAGTCTCTAAATAAGCAATAAAGTACTAAACTAAAATGAAATGTATGAAATCACAGCACTACATTAAAAAAAACCCCAAAACTATAAGATTAGGCATTCCCTCCCCTGCTACTTTCCCTAGAACCTCAAGGTTATGTAATTCTTGACCACATGAGTAGTTCTGAAAAGGCAGACAGCAATCTTACACAATCTATCACTCACACACACAATGATTTAAAGCAACTGCAACTTCTTCTAAACCACAGAACTGCTTCACTCTTCCAACTGTGTGGAGCATGGTGGTCTTGTCTTCTACAGCCCCAGCACCAGTGCTTGCTGCTATCAGACCCCAGAAGTAAATGGAGTACTACACGGCCCTGAGAAGAGCAGCTTGATGGGACTGAAGTTGTTCTACACAAAAGGGAGCCTGAAGGGGTCTGCAGATCAGAAAGCTGAAAACTACTGTATGAAATCTTGTTCTACACGTGCCTGGAAGCACTCCAGGGGTGCTAGTTGTGCCTAACCAACTTGTGCTAGGTTTTGCTGACTGTTCTCTCTCTGCATCAGCGCAAATGAAAACAGAATCACATCACTGTCAGAAGAGGCTCACAGCTTCACCTGAAACAGAACTGGGCACCCAAGAGCTCACAAAGCACCATTCAAGTCCTTTTGCTCTTCTGCAGAAGCTCAAAAGTGAAGAGCAGAATCAAGACCAAGATCTGACAAAGGACCGCAGCAGAAAATGTTAAGATATCCAGGTTACAGCCTGAGTCACACATCCTAGTAGCCAATTTAACACATCAGGAGAATTAAGAGACTCTGAAAAGTGATCCAAAATCCTGTGTGCTGAACAGGGTGTAGCATACCCGGTGAGCAGGAAATACTACGCTCAGAAGCACATCTTAAACCTGGCTCAGTTCCAGAGATTTAAGGTGAGTATTTCTACTGACTGGAGGTCAAAGGCCTAGGATAACTGCTTGGTGGCAGATGACTTCACCCGGTCTTCAGATGAAGAGGGCAGGAATGTTTTTTATTTTCCCTTCAAAAATTTGAATTCAAAAAGCAGAAACCATTAAAAAAGCAGAAACCTTTTATGTAACACTATCAAGGTGAAAGCACTCACCTTCAATTCAATGCCTCCTTTGTCTACTAAGATCCAAGCTTGTATGTCCCACTTTGCAATAGAGTCCCCTGGTCACCAGACTGCAGTGTATCCTAAGAGAGGTTCCTCTTCACACTCCCTTCTGAAGGCATGTCCCCACCAAGAAAAAGCAAGCAAAATTCATGAGACCAAACAGAGACTATAACTCAGCTAACATCTAAGACACCAATGGAAAGGTGCAAGTGTAAGATTTTTGTGCATTCAGGCACAATATTGATGAAGGAACTTTGGAAACTTCTGTTGGAGGCTGCAGATTCAAAGTCCCCTGCTCACTGAGTCATTAATCACAATTATTTCCAGTACTGCAAGTGCATGCAACAAGGCAAAGATTTATCAGAATCCTGAACTTTGGAACTTCTGTGATATGTTTTTCAGAATCTTCTTCATAGTATGCTAAGATTGTCACACCCCCCCCAAGAAAAAAAAAGAAAAAGTAAGAAAATAGACTGTTCTCTGGTATTTTCATCCCATGATGCCAAATTCACAGTGTCTTGTGCAACTGGAGAAAAGCCTCCAGCTTCATTTACCACCTGCATTACATGATCCCATGGAATGAGGTAGAATGTCTGAATCCCAACAGAATTTATATGGACATTCACAAAGCTGACATTGAGCCTATCAGTGCCAATCTCCAGTTTCCTTCTTCATCTGCATAGATCAATATATAAGCTTTGGGTTTTTTATGTTAAGGAGAAGCTGACACAGATGTCAAAGAAATTACAAACAGGGACACATGTAAACTACTTTCTGTATTTTTCCCCCCATTCACTTATGAGGGTGCTAATCATTCAAGAAATAAGGGATAACTTCTAATCTTTTTAAACAGCACATTAAAATATGTATCAACCTTTCTACTACAAAAAAAAAGGTGTTTGAAAAACAGAACTCACTCCTTTGATTTTAAAGAAAAAACTACACTTATCTTGTCAGAATATGAAATGTACAGCTTCAAAGTCTTACATGGTTGTAAAGAAAGAAGTAGTTTAGAAGAGGATTTTTAATTCGAGTTATTTATAACATTAACACTGTTACAGGACCCTGAAAGAAAGTGCTAGGAAGCTCTGGAGGTAATGGTACAGCCACACATACACTCACATCAGAGCTGATTAAAATAAAACTTTCTCACCACATCTATTCCTTTGTGAAGGCTTCTGGTTAGCTGTTTCCCCAGAAGTACTCTGCAAACACCTGCAAGAATAACAGAAGGTTAAGGACATCTTACGAAACAGAAACAGAGCTACTGTCACCTATCTGCCATGGGTGGATGGTGAGAATCATAAATACAAAGGCTCGTGGCGGGGGAAAAGCACACTCAGCACAGCCTTAAGATGCCAACACTTTATAAGATTTATCTCAACAAAACAGCAATTCCTTCTGTGCTCTTGAGCAACAGAGATAAATTTACTCACTCCAGATGCTGTCATGAGGTTTACTACCAAGCACGGTAACCAGTTAAGACACCACCTCTCCTTAATGAGTCTGCAATTCTTGGACAGCAATTTGTGTACAATTTTAGCCTTCCATTGAGAACGGGGCTCTAATCACTACAGAGGTGCATGCAACTTCCTGAGCTTCAGATGATGCTCTTGATGTCTTCCTGACTTCACAGACAAAAAGCCCTCCTGTTTCAGGACAGCAAACCCAGCCCAAGCAGCAGCCAGTAAACACTGGCATGTTTCAATGCAGCAACAAAATGATCCAAGGATGGGGCCGATTCCAGTCGTCAGCAGAATGCTGCTCCAGAAGACTGCAGCAGCAGACAGCACCCAAACTATTCACCTGACAGAACTGCAAACAAACCAATTGCCTTAAGTCCAGCACAAAAATATTACCTTCCTTGTTCCCACCAGCTATGCAGTTAGAAAGCTTGGCTACAGAGCTGATGGAAAACCAAACAACCCTTGCCATGTTCACAGCTCTCCTTCCCCTCTTTTCAGCAGTTGCAGCAGGTTTCAAAATGAAATCTAAGGTCTTTCATATACATTAAAAAAAAAAAAAAAAGTAGGGATGATAAAATTTAAGAAATACATTTTGGAAAAAGAGTAACAGTGCTCTATCTTCCAAATTAAACAAGAGAATAAGCATGAAGCCAGAAAGGTAATTCCACCCATGGCTGCTCTTCAGGGTACTCATTCAAGCTGCACAAGCAACCTCTGACTGTTAGCTTCCCTGCTTTACACCTCAGATTAGGGCTTGTAGTGTGTTATGGGTGAGAGTGCTCTCTGAGACACAACCCTCAGAGCACAGCCAATAAGGAAATGTGTTTTTCAGTTAGGTAATGCAAGGGAGTCAGTTGACTGAGCTTCTGCAAGAAGAAAGAGTAACACAAACAGCACTAAAGTAAAAAGCAAATCCAGGCACGTAGAAAGTACATAGTTAAAAACCAAGAGCATACCTGACATTTCAACAAGCCTTCTGTTTAAAAGCCAAGTTTCAAAATTCAGATTTATATACAAAGCAGGACTAGCTTGGAAGCAAGCATGCTCATTTCAGAGGGAAAAAAAAGACACAGCTTTCAGGGAAAGACTACAAAACGTTGATCAGAAGTTTCCAGGTGTGAAACCCAGCTTTTAATCCCATAGCTTGATGGGCTACAACTCTTCTCCACGCCACCCCCACCCCCAAAGATACCAAGTTTGCCATAAGGAAAATAAACAACGGCTCAGAGCACACAGGACTCGCACATAGCTGGGAAGGTAATGGAACACATCTGTATTAAAAAAACAGCAAACTCCATCATTAAAGGCAAAAAAGGAGCCATATCTCCTGAAAAAAAACAAAACAAAACCTTAACTCTGCCTAGGACACTCCAGCATCATACCTGCCTATGAGAGAATGTAGCATTTGCCCATCAGCCTCAACTAAAGTACAGATGGGACTCCAGTGGAGACTCCTGGGAACACACGAGGTTGGCAGTTCTCTCTGAAGCAAGGATTCACAGGATACCAAACCAAAGGTGGCAGGAACGCCAGTTCCCTTTCTCTAGTCCTTCCAAACTGGTTTATAGAAATTAAACGGTAAACTCCAGTAGGGCACATGACATGGCTTCACAAAATCCATGGAAGCTCCTTTTTACCAGTTCTATCAGCTTCCACCTCCTGCTAGCTCACCTTTCTAAAGCTGAGCCTTCCCTGTTTCTTCAGTAGAAGAAAGCATTAGCTTTCCCAGTGCCTGAGCTCCACACCTACCTCAGCTCTCTGTTTCCAGGAGATCTACAAAGATAAAGCCTGATGGTGCCTAACAGCCACAGTGATAAAGCAGCTGCTGAACTTCCTCGCCACCCCTGCTAATGAAATAAACTTTTTCCCTAGCATCCACCACCCATTTGTTGGCTCCTGCCTGACATTTAGACCTGTTCACTTGTCAGACAAGGACCACATTTCATTTTGTGCTTTTGCAATACTGAGGAGGTAACACCAACTTTACTGAATGCTTAAACGCAGCCTAAGAGAACACTGTAAAAAAAAATTCTAGATAGTGCTTACCGAGCATTCTTAAAGCTGATGTGCAGACAAACCAGTATTTGTGCACTAAATTAAGGTATCTTGTGCGTACTCTTCCAGTTACAAGATCATGCTGCCCAAAGCAATGCTCCAGACACTGGGAAGCAGGCTGCATGCACTTAGCATTTATTTTCCTTAGGGACTGACATCCTGATTCAGAGTTCTCATTTACAGCTTGGTTAAGTGAGCAGAAGGACACATTTAATTGCATCTGCAGAGGCTGCCTCCAAGCTTTGCACAATGACCAGAACCAGCTGCACGGATAATATAACGTGCATGTATTTTCAGGCCACACCATGTGAACGACTAGGCTAGGTGCATGTGGAAAGCGAAACTGCTCCCAAACGGTTCACAAAAAGACTTTTCAGATACTACCCCATTAAGCTGAACTTGGGAGAAATGAATGAAACAACGAGCGCGCTGCTACAGGAAAAAAAATACTGAACAGCGAAGTTTAAAAAGAAGGCAAGAAAATCCCGAAACAAAGCTTTTCCTGGCACAGAGTCGTTCACGGGGGAGAACACGACTCGCCAGGAGGGAGGGCAAGGGGAGCACGGCTCTCTCGGCTGCCCTCCAGGTGGGCAGGAGCCGCTCCACCATGGGCGCGGGGAGCGCGGCGCCCGGCCCAAGGAGGGCGGCAGGACACGGCAG
>VWZY01007768.1:85892-150259 GCA_013399075.1 Chloroceryle aenea | reverse complement strand
AGTAGCTGTGGGCCCGGGGCACCGAGGTGGATCTGGGCATACCTTGGGCAGCATTTACATTGCACCCCTTGTCCCAGCCATCATCTGAGCGAGCAGAGCTACTCGCATATAACTTGGAGACAATAAAATTGTTGTCATGATGGTTTAAGGGCATAGCTTTCTAGGTAGCTACACCAACAAGGACAGCTGGGGAAAAGGGGTTTACGGCGCTCGCACCCTTCTTTGGGATCTCTCCATACACTTCTCTAAGAATCTTTGGGGACAACCAGCGACTCTAAAGTTTGTTAGACAAGGAAGTGTTGGATGTCCAAGAGAGAGGGAAGTCCCAGGTACTTAGAAAGTGAGTTTAGAAACAGCAGCACAGGAATGCTAAATACCCCATGAAATGCTTCACAAGATTAAAAAACTTGGACAGGCAAAATGCCACCCTTGTTTCCTCCCACAGCTTTGTGCTTGACGGCTGCCCTTCCGCTCCACCCTCCTCTCTGTGAAGAGGTATGTATGGAGGATTAACGTTCCTGGACTCCTCCAAAATCATTAGTCTGTGTCTGAAGCATGAATTCAGCTACCTGCATGAAAAATACAAAGGAGAACCTTCTTTCCACAGAGATCTCTCTATAGAGGCCTTTTGCAGGCTCTCTGTCAGTCCCAGCTTCAGCAGCTTACCTCTGGATTAGTGCAGAGGGGCTCACGGGTGTGAGATGAAGGGGATAGAGATCTGTCCTCCTCAGGGTGTGAGATGAAGGGGATAGAGATCTGTCCTCCTCAGAGCATGCACATTTAGTCAGACATCACTGGACAACTGCAGAAGCATGATACATGGCCCCTTACAGCAACACTGTAGGAGCCTTGGAGTGGTTTTCTGGGAACAGGGACTCAGTGTTCCTGACCCACTGAGCAACTACCACCCATATTCTTTTGTTTGGCACTGAACGGGTGAAAGGACGAATGCACAGGAACCTGAGAGAAAAAGCAAGGGTGGTGTCTCGGCGAGAGCACGCCTTGGGATCGTTCAGGGCATGGGAGGCACAAAGGGTACATGAATTAGTTGTGTTCTTTGGCAATACTATGCAGGCACACGGGAGTCTCGATTTCCACCTGGGATGACAGGTCAGTGACTCTCCAAACCTGGTACTAACAGACTATCTTGACACTGTCTTTTTGGTCTTTGAGATGAGGGGTTTTTCCTAGAGCTGCCATTCATCCCTTGCCTGAGGCCCAGGTGTATGTGGTGGTGCTTTGCTTCAAATGCAAGGCCCGGAGCTTCACATTTCTGGTGGCAGCAGAAAAAGTCGCTGCCTGAATGTTTTCTCTGTAATAGAGTTAATCATCCATAAACTTTACAACATGAAGCATCAAAGAATGTTATGGCTCCTAGTAACTGAAAATGGAAGTCACTGCAGAGATTAAAATCTCTTCTTTTTCAAACTCGGAAAGACTTAGAGTGGCACAGAAGGACTTGGGTTGGTGAACTGCTTTGCTGAGCAAACAGAAAGAGCTTCCTTGTAAAACCACAGCCATTGGTGGTGGAACCTCACTGGCAGGTGTAATAACTGAAATAACTTCAGACTGACACCTTTGCAAACAACAGAAACCAATGAGCAGTGTCCCTGTTACTTTGCTAAACCAATGCTGAAGCTCAGGAAGCACTTTTGGCTGCAGAGATATTGTTGTGACTATTTCTGCTCTCATTTAATTTTTCATGCATTGACTTCATTAGTAGTCTCAAAGACAATCCACTGTTGGTATATTCAGTAAAGATTTCCTTAGTATTATTTAGTCTTTCTGAGAAGTAAATAACCTTCTTTCACTGGAAATAGCATATAAGCAGCTTCTTAGCAATTTTAAAATGGAAAAAATAAAACGTTCAGTCGTCCCCCATGAAGGAGTGGTTCCTTCATTTAGATTATAGGTTTCTAGGTTTTGTCTGTGAATGCACTATAATTATAGATGCAGAAAATAATTGAAGTAACACCAAAATATATACATTTTGTATTCCATGGTGATGATTGTGGCTACTTCTACCGCTGCAGTAGGAGTGGGAAACTGCAGCAGCCAGGGTTGGAGTTTTACTGTATAGGATTCAATGCAGACCTAGGAAACAGCTCTGAAAAGAGTCCTTCTCTTTCAGTGCACAACTGAAAATGTGACGTGTTTCCTGAACTTCTACACCTCGCAGTTTCACTTTTCCTGTTGTAGGTAGCTGTTGTGAAAAATCAAAGCTGTGGGGAGAGCATCAGGCTCTGATGAAGTCGGATGAATCTTACAGGCATGTGAGCAGGCGGCAAACTCCATCTGGATTGTTTGCTCAACAGGAGACCTGAACGAAGAGCACGGTGAGAAAGCACTTGACATATTGTGTGTGCTGTTTTATTTGGTTCATTTCCAAAGATAATAAAGTGTAGCAGCCAAATCTGAGGGCCAGAGCTGAACCTTATGAAATACTATGTCCTAACCTGTATGCCATGGATGTGAATACATCCCTACCACAGGTCCATGCCTGTGGTGTAGTGGAGAAGCATTAGGCAAGAAATAGAAATACAGTTCTACCCGGGAGCTTAAAAATGGTTCCCTGAGTAGATAACCTAGGTTAATAGCGTGCTGGAAGGACAGGGAAAGGGAGGGAGATTAATAGCCAACATTTGTTGGTAGTGAAGCCATTGGCTGATGTTATCTTACTAACAAGACCAGGTGGTAGTGACAAGAGCAGCACATTCCACTTAGATGTATATAATGTCATTGTTGCATATGAAGAGACATGCTTAATGAAGTGTGATGTCTTACCTGCAGATGCATCTCATCTCAGAGGAAAGGAAGCTGTCTGTCTGCTTGGAGTACTGGGTGACTGGAGCGTGCAAGGGAAGAAAGTCAAGAGACACACATTGTACAACATTTTCAGTTGATGGTTCAGAAAGTAACAGAACAAACATGCTACTGAAGTACCACTGAAGTGCTGGGCACCAAGAGAAAGGCCAGAGGGTTCTCATCCCTCTTTAGAACACACCTAACTGCAGAGCAATACCAACACAAATCAGGAATAAGCAAGAATAGGTTTTAAGCCTTAGACTGTTAACTGAAGGTATCTTCTTTTGTTACATGTTGTCCTGTTTTGAGCTAGAACAGAACTAAATCTATTCAGTGGCTTTACTTTTCAGCTCAGTCTCTTCTAAGTAACTGCACTTTCTGAAGTTAATGGCATTTTTTCTGCAGACAGTGTCTGCTTCTAGCAGTGGTAACGCTCGCTGTTCAGTTACCACCAAGGACTGGTGTGCAGAAAGGCTCTGGCTTACACTTGCTCCTGTGCAGACCAAGGGCACTGCTGGATCTTGTGTGCCACGCTGGGGGTGCAGAAAGTGAAAGGCTGCACCCGTGGGGAGCAGCAGCCAGGAGAGGTGACCCCAAACTGACCAGCGAGGGATTCCAGCCCATATGCATCACATTGGGTATAAAGGTGAGGGCTCACAAGGGTAAAGCTCTCTTCTTCAATGCCTGCAGTCTGAGGAGGGCTGTGTCTGTTCTGCCTTTGATTCCAATCTATGTATTCCTGAATACAGTTCCAGAATCCAGCTCCTTAATCTGGTTCCTATCTGCTACTGAGTCCAGTCTGGGACTTCTCCAGTGCCTGCTCCACAGCATCTGTGGTGCCAGTGATACAATGGCCACCAGGGGAGCTGAGTTCAATATTGGTCATACATACTTGTATATATTCCATTTTATTAGTATTTTCATTAAAGTTGTTTTAGTTTTCTGTTTTAATCCTTAAGTCTCTCTCCCTTATTCCTTTTCTCTTCCCCTTTCAGGGAGGGAGAGGGGTTAACAGAGAAGATTTGTTATTCATCTGGTGGCTGGCCCAGCCTCTAAACCTTGACATGCACACACAAGTTCAAGCCATTATCACAATATAATTGTATACTTAAAACAAAAATTATCAAGAACTGTGATTTTGTAGATTGTACTGTCAACTCATTACTAAGCCATTAAAAAACTGGTTCCAGCAGCAGAACTATTAATGAGCTTGTGATTACTTGGTGCTCTGCCTCAGTTTAATTAAGATTTTAAATGTACATACTGCTATTCAACCATATGATATGCTCGTGTTTACAAAGGTGAACAGATTTTATTGTCCTTATTTTATAGGTCAGGACACAGTGTCATTTTGGGGTCAAGTGACAAGCCACCCAATCCCTGTGGCTGCCTGGAGCTGTTGCTCAACCTGCAGGGTGGCATTTCGTCCATACAACCGAGAGAACGATTGGGTGGACAAACCTGGAACAAAATAATTACAATAATATTATTCAGTAGAACGATAGCACCCAGTTTAATGTATTCATTAATATTTGTTGCAAAGATCACAGAAAAGCTTCCTGTCTCTGGAAGCATGGTGACCAATTAAAAAATTTACCTTTGACAGAAAAAATATCAAAATAATTGAAGTGATCTCTTGGAGTCTTAAAGGAAAAAAAGATAATCAAAACACAGAATAAGAAACAGCATTGTTCCTCCTATCACACTTCCTTTGTATTATCAGCAATTATTTGATGTTCCAATCTTGCAAGTCTTATGAATATGAGCAGTCATGAGTAGCGTGAGCAAAGTTTGCTGAAACAAATGAGCCTGGAAAGGTCAGATCCCTCCCTTGAACACATAGGTATAGAGGATGATACTGCTGTTCAGTCTCCGAGGGGTGGTGTGCTCCACAGAAGTGCAGCAATGCTTCTGTGGCCGTTTAGGGGCTTTTATTCTAGTTTTAAAGAAAATGTCCTTGCTGTTTCCCAGCTGTGTGCTCTACTTACTATTTTTTGTAAGCTTTTTGCTCTATATTATGGGGGTGGAAGGTTGACTGAGTTGGGGGTGTGTTCACCTGCTTTCAGAGCGTCTAACCTTTGGAGAATATTGTTGGCACGGGAGCCTCCCCCAAGAGACTGATATTTAAAATAACAAGCTGTGTTAGGCATGAAGTCACCCCTCATGTCTATCTCTACCATGACTCCTTTTTTGTTATGAAACAAAACATTAACATGATCAGATCTACACAGCAAGAAGTCCTTCCATGTTCTCGAGGCTATAAACAAAGCAAAGATAAAACGCAGGCCCATAGGAGCACTGCACATCCCTGTCCTTGTTTGTGTCTCCCAAGAGGTCTCTGCAGAGTTGAGTGCCTACCTTCCACCAGTTTAATTAGACATTCAACTCCTCGCTCTGCTTCCTTATTCTTCCCAGGGGACTGATGAGACCCGAAAGCACTGGGGCAATCAGGCAGGTACCTCCATACATTATTATAGCTATTTAGTTACTGGGCTATAGATAAGCAAGTGCTTTTGTGTGTTCTCGGGACCTTCCAGAGGTGACAGTGTAACAAAAACCACTCCACAATCTGTCTCCAAGTCTAGTAAATGGTCTGATCACGAATCAGGAGAGCCAACAGACTGCCACTGATCCTCAGCGTGTGCATATCACTGCAGTGAAAAGTGAGACACTCTTTCTGCTGAAAAAACCCACCAGGACAAATATGAAACAAAGAGTTGTATAATAGGTATAGGAATACTCAGACAAAGTACCTTAATTTCCTTTTTGAACTAGAATTCACCTACTTCAAGTAAGAAGATGATACTGAAACTGCTAAGACCTTTATGACGCTAGGGCTTTCTAATGCTTTGCCTGATCTCTGACAGTTGGCATACTGAGGCAATGAAAGCAAAATTTGAAAGGAAAGGAAGCCACACAGTTTCACAAACCCTGGGACACAACCCTCCAAACACTGTCAAATACAATCCTGTATGCAGCTGGTTCTAAATTCTGCACAATGGCTTTGTACCCCTCCACGTGGAGTACAGTTTCCTTCCTTTCCCCCATTTTTGTCAAACTCTATACTTCCTTTAATTCCTTTTTCTTCCTCATGAAAGAATAAAAAGAACAACAGTGATGATGAGGAGGATGGTGGTATAATTCATTACTTGCATGTTATAGCACGGCCTCACTCCTGTAATGCAGTTAGCAGTCTGTAGAAGACATAGAACTCCTTTTTTGGAAAGAAGTGATGGGATTGCTGTCCTTGCTTAGGGGACATCCCAGTCCAACTCTTTGACATCCCGTGGAGCAGACGTAGGCTGGGTGCATGCCGTACTCTCGTGTCCACAGCTGCAGCTTTGCAAGGTGCTGCCACGAGTGATTTGGAAATTCTTGCTGTGCTACCAGGAAGGAGAGTGGGAGGGTGAAAAGGTGGCTGTAGGCTTGGGGTTATGAGGACTTACAGAGTCTTTATCTGCCACGCAGTGCACTCGGTGGCTTTGCAGCTCTGCAATCCTTTTGCCTTCATAAGTCATATCCCAGCACTGACTCATCATTAACCCCAGCATTTGCTACCCCATTAGCTCTGACCTTGTTTTAGAGTTCAGGCACTAAACGATGATGGCCTTCCCAGCTTGCTTGGATGTGGGTCACTTCTGAACAACATGAAATACCTAGAATAAAAAACAAAGCAAGAAGACATTTTTCTGAGTAGAACCATGGAACAGGTAAAGTCTCACAAGAATGGATGTTCCCCTTTCAGGTAGAGTGCATCATATTCTCTGTGCATTATGGGGAATATGAGGGAGATGGTGCCATTTGTTAATACAGACACCCAGAGAATGAATCAACCACGTAGAAAGGGAATGTTCTGACTATTTGTTGATTATAAAATGACAGTATGATAATTTTTATTACAAGCTGAAAACATGCTCTCAAAAACCACCCTAATATTTCTAAGCAAAACCACTCAAGTCAGCCCCGTGTCTATACAGATAAAATCACACACCCTGGTCAGTGCTGTTCCACCCGTGCTGATGTCTTACTGTCTTTGAAGCAATGCTGTGGAGAGAGAATGAGTTGCCTGTAAACCTTAACAGCCCAGAAGCCAGAAGGCAAGTAAGGGCAAGTTAAACCCATTCAACACTTTGTATTTTTTAAGTCCTGTGTATTTGGAGTTCTGTGCCAAATTTTGAAAGGTTGTGCCTTGTACTGCTGCAATAAAGGGTGCTGTCTCCAGCTGTAGTCCGGTGTCCTCAAAGAATTTGATGGCTGATCTGGAAATTCCCTAAAGAGCAGCTGCTCCTTTGGTTTAGTCTCACAAAAAAGAAACAAGAGGCCAGGTTGGGTCTCTCTCTTGACAGTTTTTCTGCCAGATGTGAGCAGCTCAGAAAAAGCAGGGCCCACGCACACTCAGCTGGCTCTGCAGAAACCTAGAGGTGAACCTAACAAGCAACCATCCTCCTCTCCACTTGGACTTTGAGTTCAGACCAGCAGAGAAGGACAAACCATACTTAGTTTTTATTTCCTGATTCTTTGGTCCATCATGATCAGGGTGGATGGGTTACAGGTCTCTGCTGGTACTTCTACAACACATGGGCTTAACTGCATTCAGCAGGAGATTGCCTTTTAGTATTATGCTCCAGGCTGAATTACCTGTTTCTGTAGGAGTGTGCTGAGAAGATAGCCTAAACTACTCGTAAATTATTTCAAAACATCATAATGGTTTAACCCCTGCAAATGATTGGACTCTAGTCTATGGGTTAATTTAAAAAAAATCACTTTTTTTTTCTGTTATTTGCACTTCAAACCATAAGAAGAATCACAAGCTCCTGTAAAGATGTGGGTTCCTCTATGCTTGGTTGGGTTGCTGTGTGTTTCACCCCCAGGCCCACCTGGGGCAGCTCATTGGCTCCAGGCTCCCTTTGGAGCAAGCCAGATTGTTGCCCTGAAAAGGAAAGCTGTTTATGAACCCAGAGAGATGAAATCACCTGGGCTGAAGCTGGTTTTGCTGTGTAGAACCCTTCCTGCGCAGCATCGCATGTAGAACAATAGCCTAATGGGTATAAGCTTACAGAAGGATTAGCACATCTCAACGTGACACTCAGCAAACCCACAAGCACTGGACGCCTTTTATTCCTCATCTAACTAAACCTTGCTGACATAAAGCATTAAACAGAGCTCACGCTCTCACGCTCAAGCACAGACATACACATGAAGGCAGGTTTGGTTTACATCATCTCAGTTTGAGAGTTCTTCTACTGACACCAGTTTAGATACGGAATGACGTGACTGGCTCCTGCCAGTAGATGAAATGAGATCTAACCTTCCACGTCCGCCTGCCAAGGCAGCAGCAGCAGCTGCTGGAGGGTCGTATTTTGTAAGCAAGCCAGCAGATGGCATTCGAACACTGCGGGCTTCCCTGCTCCGCACCTCCTTTGGCAGCAACGCGCCCTGTTTGCCCTTGGTTAGGTGAGCTCGAGTCCCTCACACGGGAATATCTCCCAAATCAGTAAAGAACTTCGGTTTTATAAGGGTAGGAGTGTTTCCTGTACATTGTCCAAGCTGATGAATTACTGGCTTCCGAGGATTAGATATAGTATCCCAGGGATTTCAATTTAAATTAGATCTCACAGAACTGAACTACTACACACAATCTGTCATTTCCCAAACACTTTGATGAAAGTTGGGAAGTTTCCAAGCAGCTGCTGTCTCTTGCTCTTTCATACAACCTTTTGAAAGCCATTTCATTATTCTGAGTTCTTTGGACTGAGCAAAACATAGACATTATCTAGAAACCTAGAGATTTTACAAACTGAATAATAACTGATGCATTTATCGTTACCAAGGCCGGTTTGCTCACAGGAAAACAGCACTAAGTTGCATTAGAAGTAGTTTTTCAAGAGTGAATGTGAGGCCAGGAAGGACACTGCTATGTTCCCAGTTTTTCAAGGTTCAGAGAAAACAGTAGGAAATAGTTGAGGTTTGACTGGCCAGCTCATTTCAGCTTGCATAACAATGAATCTCAACGGGAGGAATTAAGCAGTAGAACAATTCTAACATGACAAGGAATGCTGGTACATATTAGAAAGCAAAATGATTAATAAGCCTCACAAAAAACCCCAAAGCTGAAAACATGAAAGGCCACCTGAGGGTTTGAAATACTCATAAATTAAATATGAGCATACACATATTGCTGTCTTCTGCACATCTTCTATAGGACATGGTAATGAGGGAGACCTAAGTTTTATAGTCATAGTGGACCTAAGTTATACTGGATGCCTTTGGGAGTGAAGATTTCTATTAACTTTGGGGAGTTTGAGATTTATGTAAGCACTGCTCAGAGAGTCAAATGCCAGACTGAAGGACAAAAAAACTTCCAAAAGATGCGTATTGTCAAACCCAGTATTATAATAAAAGCTTTAAGTGGGAAACCTGTGGTGGAAACGAAACTGAATAGTGCAATACTTGTTTATATAGCTAGATGGCTGCAATGACACGCTAAGAATGTCCAGTTTTGCTAATTCATTACAGATTCTACTTTTGGTTCATATTTTGCTTCATATAAAACAATCTTTTCTGTCTTCATTTTCTTGACATTTTTATTATGTACAAACTCCATCTACTTTTGTCATCTGATTCTTCTAAATAGAGTCAATCAGCTTTAAGATTTGCATCAAATGATTTTGGGCAGTGACAATTTTAAGCTGAGACTGTGTTTCCTTGTTAAGGAAAATGTTCAGTCTTTAGTGCCTCTGCATAGCTGCTTCTTCAGCTACAGAAATACAGAGAGACATTAAAAAATGTTAAGGAAACTACACAAATTTAGAAAAATATAAAATCTCTTTTTTGAAAAGAAATTTTCTGTCAGGCAACCTGTTTTTACCATCATTTTATAAACCTACAGAATATTATCTCTCAGGAGCTCTTTGGGCAGTCAATTGGCACAAAAGAAAACAAAAAGAGAGAAGACTTGGCAGGCGTGGGAGGAGGAACACATCTTAGTAGCTTACACAGGCATTTCAGAACTTTTTTTTTGGGGGGGGTGGTGGTTCTGAGAGTGTGTTAGTTTAAAAGATTAAAGTTTGCAATCTGCACTGAGAGGAGAGTTCTTGCTGAAGTCTGTATAGCAAAGCTGGCTGTGAATTGAAGAACTGTTGTAATTAGATTACTGTAAATACAATAAGAAACTCACTCCTGGTGGTCTGGGGAGGGGTGTCATAGGGCACTGGAGAATTGTATTGGCAGGATTTGGGACAGTTTGACTGAAAGCAGAGAGCACAATCTCAAAATCCTTTTAATCTTCCCCCCCCTTCCCAGTTCTTTGGGGATTTGTTTGTCATTAAGTAACAGTCAAAAGATTAAGGAAGTATAAAATGACATTAAAGCTCACGAGTACTTCTATAAAATTATCAGTGCCAGTGTAGTCTTCAGCAGGGATCACTTCTGCCAAGACTTTCTAGAGCCAGGCAAAATTAAAAGTAAAAAAAGCAAGCAGGCACAGAAGCCAACCCTGCGAACACGGGCTGGAATACCACTGGCCTGCTAGCGCTCCGAACGCACGGTCTTCCAAAGCGCGGCGGCTGTTGCTATGTGTCTGGGCTCAACGAGCTTAAACTTTGCATGGCCCATGCTAAACTAATTTGAGTCAATTTGTCTACATCATTTCAACAATCGTTCTGTGCATTTTGAATCGTACATACAACACTGCATGATAAAGGCCCACCGAGCAGATGCCGACTGCTCATTCTGCCGCGGTCTAGCTGTTGCTAGTTCTTCACCATGGTTTCTCCATATCCTAGTGACAATGTTAGTTTTTCGATGGTGAGGTTAAGTCTGAGCCTGGCTAGTTAAGACTTTTCTTTACAGAGGACAGCTCCTATAACAACTGCCAACTCTAAGCATGACCTTTAAAAATGAAATGAGGGAGCGTTAACAGGAGTATTTTTTTTTTTCCTAATCTCCCAAGGGAGTTCAAAGGAACACGAGGAGATTTTGCAAGTACAGTTTTAAGCCTTCACAAGAAAGACACACCAATATCAGAAGCTCTTATCACAAGAAAGCTGATCTAACCTGCTTACAATAAAATAGTTTCAGTGTAATGGGTTTTGACTCGTTTGCAAACGTGCACCTTTGTAAGACAGTTTTATTTTGGATACTGATATCAAATAAGAACAAAGAATTAAAGCAGTTTCACTCTGCACCTAGGTAATGGAACAGGGCTGACCTACAGCTGGTGCAAATCAGTATAGCTGCAGAGGAAATGGGCTGCCTTACCCTGCTTTCTACCAGCTAAGGATTTAGTCTTTGAGAATGGAGCATCATGTTTGGAAAACTCCAGTATTTTATGAGTAAAAGAGCAAGAAGGAGCAGTAAAAAATATACCACATTCTCATGTATGCTAAGTCCCTGCAAAAGGCATTAAAATCCATGTGTTCTGTAGGGAGAGAAAGCCCTTAATTAATGCTTTTATTATTCTTGGACTGGTTTGATACTTTCTCTGCAAGCCTCTGCTGAAAAAGGATTACCTGGTGAGTCTTGCCAATTTGGAGCCCTGTACAACTCCAGGGATGGGCTGGCTGTTTTTCTCTCTCCCTGACAAAGTATTGAGAATTTTTTGCTAGATCCATTAAATGTGGCCACTGTCTTCCTGTAGCAACTTTGAGATAACTTCCAGTTTTGACTGTGTTTCCAAAACAACAGAATTCTGCTTAAGTTGCCAAAAACTGAGGTGGGGCTAAACTTCAGTGGTTTAATTCCACCCCCCCAGTTTTTCTCTTTTTTTTAACCTGAGACAGTGAGGGCAGAGCCTGTCTGTGTTAACCAAGATTTTATTTGGATGAAAACCAAAGAAGAATATATTGCCTAAGGACCAGTTTTTTTCCTCTCACAGAAAAGTGTCAATGAAAATCTCTCATTGATACCCAGGTTTTGGGAGATGTTACAATGCAGAGGGTTTTTTTTTTTCAGTGTTTGCTCTCGAGATGGTAAAACCAGTGATATAGTAAACAGCTCTGCTTACTACTGCTTAATGGCTCTTTTTTAAATTCACATCCACCAAGCCTGTGTTCATTGCATTCTGCTTTGAATTTTAGGGCTCAAGATAAAGTTCAGTTCTTTATTCAAATTCAAATGAACTGTGCTACACTCTGGCAGCCTCTAAGGATTTGGCAGGCCTGCAACCCCTCAGAAAGTGGAGGGTGCAGAGGGAGCTTGCAGACTAGCTCCTGGCTGCCCCATTGCAAAGATACTCTAAAATCTCATTTTGGGGCACGCTGAGCAGGGTGTGTGAAGACCTGAGCTGGTCCTTCTCACGGTGCTACAGCTAAGAAAGATGCAGACTCTGAGTTCCTGCAGTGGAGGGCTGCATGCTAGAAAAGGTGACTCTGAGTTTGGGCCTCCTGCTGATGGCAGTGCTGTGGGAATGCCACAGCACTGGGGTAGTTCCTGAATTTTGATGGGAGGATGGATGTGCTGGATGTAGATGCTGAGCCAGAGAGCTGAGCTCTCCAATAAGATTCAGGGGAACGAGGTATCTGCTACTGTTGATGTAGTCAGGGACTCAAATAAGAGCAAGCTGATTGCAGCAAGGGTTTATTGAGTCTTTGAAAAGCAGTATCGGGAATAAATCTGAATTTCAACAACATGAGTTTATAAGATAAATGTGGAAGATGGCAAGTGCCCAAAGCTAAAATAGAAGCTGGATGATGCAATGACTGATGGACACCTCAGTCCAAAGTGCCACGTGCAGCTCTTCCCTGAGCCTAAAGACCCTTTGTAAAGCCTCCAAGTGTGTTGGTTGAAGAGCAAGATGCATAAAAAATGGGGATTTGCCTTCACTGTTCAACAGGGTAACTGAAGAGAGAAAGCTGCATTAAATCCCACCCTGTCCTGGGCATAGGTGCCATGGTAAGTACAACTGGTCTGGTGTAGAACAGTATTACCCAAGGGCATTTGTGGCCCCATGTACATGATGCAGTTCAGCAGTGCCAGAAAAAGTCTTCTTCCAGAGAAGGTATTCTCCTAAAACGGGTGCTTTTCTTTCAAAATACAACACAATAAACAAAACACTACCAGTAAGCACTCCCTTTTGAACAACTGATAGCCCTGGAGTCACTAAGGATGTTAATGTCAATAATTAGAAAAGCCATCTCAGCAACCTTCTCCTCCAAGAACTACCTGGGCACAATTTTTTCCCTATTTATCATGTTCTTTCACCCAGCTCAGTTTCCCAGATGGCAGACACACAGAGAGGAGAGCAAAAGTAGATTAACGTAGCAGCAGTTAGTCACTAATTGTCAACCCAGAAATTATGCAACACCTCTCAAACTTCTCGAGGGAAAGGTGTCTGGTCTTCAGCACTCTGCTGGGAGCCTGCAGGACCTGGGGCATTCAATCCCCAAGTTACCTCTTCCTCACACAGGAACGATCACAAACATGAGGACAGAAAAGCGAAAGTCAGACAGATTTATCTCAGAAATGGAAGAGATCCCGTAGAGAGCCATGGGTCACCAAAGCTGGTCTCAAACAGTGCTTTGTTCCAGTGGCTCCAGAGAGAGGAGGCCTGTGAGAGCACCAGGGCAGCACTGGCCTTGCTCTCTGCTCTGGGGATTGGCCTCCTCAGCAGGCTGGGAATACAAAACACGACAGGGCAAACCTACCCCTGGTAAAGAAGGGAAAGGTGACCAGCTAAGACTTGATGAGGTTAAAGGAACAGGGTTTCAGATCTTAGTTTCCAAATAGAGATTGCAGCTGATGGGGACTCAGAATTTCCAAGCATTTTATGTGGAAGTGATGAGGGCAGCCAGAGCTGGGTCACACATGAACTTCTGAGCTTGGGAAGGGACCTGTGGGCAGATGGAAGACCCCCAGGCCAAAATGCTTTGGATCTGGGGCAGCCCACCATGACCACTGGAACAGGGAGATCAGACTTTGTCCAATGCGCTGACATGCTTGCTGTAAGCAAAGGTAGCAGGAGCCTGGCCTCCCTGTAGCCCAGTAAGGCTTAACTTTATGCTGTAAGCAAGTCCTTGAAGTATTTTTCCTCCAGTGCTGGAGCCAGCTTGCTGAGGGCCAAGCTGCAACTTTAGAGGGCACAGAGAGACTGAGAAACAGGAGGAGGGAGAGGAAGGAGGGCAGCCCTAAGTCTTCAAACCGCAGCCACCTTACCTCAGAGCTGACATGTGAGCACCATTGCTGAAGTCCCTGGTGAGGAAGCTCTCCTGGCCAGGAAAAAGTCATCCATCTGCTGTGCACCTTGGCTGCCTGCCATGCAGAGCAGTGGCAGGAATCTTCTAGTTGCTCCTAGTGCAGGTCCTCATGGGAGGGGTGGTCCAGCACGAAAAGAAAATGAGACATCAACCTCAGACTGCCATTCTTTGGAGGCATCATGGTCACAGAAGCAAGTGGAGAAAGTTCCACTTTATGACAAGAAATGAAAATGCCATGAGCACCTATGAAAAGGGAATTTGTTTTCACAGGAGATTGCTCTTCCAAATGAAAATATTAACTCTGAAACTCTCACAGAAAATTGTTTCTTCATCAATAAAAGCTGTTCCCCTTGCCCAACCTACTACCCTCACTGTGTCCCCCCACAATGAGTAGCAACTTGTTACGTGAGCAGTTCCACTGTATCCCCAGGTATAACCCTGAAATCAAGTCCCTACAATCTAGTTTTATAAAAATTTGGACCAACAATTTAACAGGTTGGTGCCACTCCCTTTTTGGCAAGTAATGAGCATAAAACCACACAGTCCTTGCATAACAAGGCTACAGTGCTAAGATCTTCAGTATTCTTCTGATACTTAGGCCTGAGCGAAGGTAACACTGCACCTGATCTGGAGAGAAAAGCAAAAAAAAAAAAAACCCAAATTTTCCCAACACTTACAGAGCAAATCTCTTGCAAGGAAAGTCTCAGACTAACCAAAGAATTGCAGATGCAGTTTAAGGATGACAAAAGCCAAGAAACCAGGCAAGGTGGGAGGCTCCAGCAAATGCTCCATGTTAACTGCCGAGGGTACAAGAGAAGATGGGGGAAGGATGCTGGTGCTTCAAGGCCACTGGATGGGAAAGGAACATTATTTTGCCCTAAATGGTCAAAACCTGGAGTTTTTGCTGGCCACTGCCACTGCCTTGTCCCAGTCCAACACTCTAAGACAGGTTTTAGAAAAAATATACTTGTGGAATTTGAAATTCCCCTTGGCACCCCTCTCTCTCAGTGCTAGGTTTTGGCACGGTGCAATGCTCTGTTCCCAAGTGCTGGCCAGAGTGTGTCCAGCACACTACAGCAAATGTGCTTTCTGTGCTACATGCTGAGCACCAACGCTGGTCTTATTAACGCACGCAGCCCCTCGTATTTGAACTGCATAAACTGCTTCTAACAGCTCCTTTCCCCTCTTTGTTCAAGCAAACAATGGCCTTTGGAAATTTATTTTAATTCTGCCGAGACCAAATTGTTATTTAATTTAACAAATGAATAATTCTCCCTTCCAAATCCCCTTTAGCTCTGCATCTATATTTCTTAATAGCTTATCTATACTTTGGGTTTCTGTGGACATGTTTCTAAGTTTTCTGGCTATGAGATGTCAAATTTGGAGCTGCCTCTAGGAAGCCATTTGTGATAAGGAATGCAACACAGTAAATGTAGGTGCACCAAGAAACCCTGCTGATAGAAGAAATTGTAAAGATATTTTTGTATCATTTGACTTAAAAGTTACTGCTCTCCTTTTTCTGTTTGCTTTATGCGTTGGGATTCATGCTGATGGGTATCGGTTATCACACTAAAGGCTCCTGCACTGCAGCCTTTGCATACCTGAGGAGCTATGTAGGTGAGCTGTAGAAGACAGTTTGCTCAGGACCACCTATTTTAGGAGCCAGGAGGTGACTTTGCTTCCTCCCACCACATTGCACCCTACCACCCCCAGATGGAGCTTCAGGTTTGCTGGAAGACCTCCCTCTCTCCTGCAGGTAAAGAGCAGCCCTAGCAGCACAAGCTGAATAGGAAAGCTGAGTGCTCAGCTCCACCAGAGAAAAGTAAAGCCAAGTGTGCCCTCCTTGCATCCCTCCCAGGTGCTATTAGGGCCACCTCCTCAGGGAGTTGTTCTGAAGAGCGTGCTCAGGCAAGACACCGAAGGAGCAGAGGAGGGCAGGGCCCCAGAGCACCTTCATGGGTATTCGACCCCCTCGGCCAGATGCAAACATGGCATTTCAGCCTCTTTGCAAGTGTGGGCATCCCAGCACGAGCCACCACGAGTCTCATTTCCATGGCTTTTTCAAAGCCAGTGATGGCACCTTCCCCTCACGTCACTACACACTTTCTGAAAACACTTTACTTTCATGATTTCTGCAAGAAATTTCTCGACACCTTTCTTCAGGAGCAAGCATGGATAGCTTGTGTGTGAGAGTATATATAGAGAGTTTATGTTAGAGATACCAGGACTGTCAAAAACAACATTTGGGCTACAAACCACAAAGGTGCAGGCAGTGAGTGCTGTGAGCAGCTGGACCTCACCATGTGCTCTTTTTTGCCACAGCACCACGACTGCACATCACCAGTGCAGGAGGACTTCTCTTCCCAGAGAACCAATGTGCTTCCTTGCCCTCTCCCACCAGGGCCAAGGTGGGTGCCCAGGCTGCAGTAAGGTTAACCTGCCCTCACTGAAGGGGGCCTGATCAGGTGCCCACATTGGCCAGTGGGGACTTCATGGCTTTTGAGATGGGCTCCCATGGATGAAAGTAGGCAGGGCAGGGATGGCAGTGCTGGCTTATCTGCATAACCTTTCTGCCTGCCTGGAGGGGGAGAAAAACCCAATGAAGTTTAGTAGGAAATTAATAGGATGAATGGAGAGGATGAGCAACCCAGCTCAGCTTGGGGAGATTCGCTTCCCTTAAATATGGAACCTGCAGGGGCTTCTCTTAGTGATGGCTCAGGAATCCTGCATCTTCCCCTGGCTTTACAAAAGTTAACCCTGGCTTTACAAAAGTTAACAGGCTGACCCCTGTGGGGCTGAGGGCAGTGGAAAGCAGCAACTGAGCTGCTCTGCAGGCATTTCAGGCATTATTAGTCTTGAGAGTGTGAAAATGTGTCTACACGGGACCAGAGAGGTGACAACACTGGGGGAGCCTGATAGGCACGGACATCAGCTGCTGAACTGCAGAGTTTTTCTTATGCTTTCTTCTCTCCAGCTTCTCTTCAGTCTCAGGCTGACTTCTGGATTCATTCAGCCTCATTCCCCAGATCCTCAGATCTACAGAAAACATTTTCTAAGGCTTCTGCTCTTTTACTTTATAACTTTTAAAAGGGACTTTTAAAATAAAGCCATGTGATAACACTAGAGGGTATGGATGAGGACCTACCATGACAAATGATAAATAAACCGAAAACATTTAACTTTGGGAACAAACACTGCCATCACCACCACCCCCCCCCTTCACCCTGCAAAAGGCAGCATTAGAAACATTCTTGTATTTAGGTTAAAATGTGAGGCCTAAGCAGTTAAAAGGCAATGTGCTCTAAAGCTTCCCTAATCTATTTTCCTCCAATTCTTTCCACCTCTAAGAAGCTTGTGGAGTTAGTTGCCGATTAACATTCAGGAAGATTGTACTGTCTCCAGTTCATTGCTCTCTTGTTGGCTTATTGTTATTCAGAGCCCATTTATTGTAGATGAGCCATTCATTTTCCTCTAATTGGATGGGATTGGATTTCACTTTCATTGTTGGGTGCATTGAAAACCCGGGAGGGGCTGCGGGGATCAGCCCAGGGCTGGGGAGATTTAACTCAGCACAAAGTTTAAATTGCAGCTGAAAGAAGCTACAATTTTTGTTTTATTTTATTTCTTTTTTACACGCAGATGCCTCACAGCCAGATTTGGGCGATTTCCCTTATGATCCCAAACACCTTATTGTGCAACTTGTATCTTCAGTGTTTTTATACAGCTCCTCACCAAAGCCCTCATCACACAGGGACTGCTAGGAGGATTTCTGACCATCAGAAACCCAGTAAGGGCTTTGCACCAGTGTCCCTCCTGTCACGATCTAACTGGCTGACACTCTCAAATGTGTGGATTAAATCCCTTCACAGTGACCAGACTGTGCACTGTAGCACCCTCCCCTGCGAGTCTACTCAGCTTTATCTGGGGTAACACCAGGGTCTGCAAGCAGAAGGTAATTTGGAGGCTGCGCTCTGCAGTTATTTGCACTCCAAATTGCTCCAGCATCCGCTGTGTCCAACCTAAGGGCAAGCAGAAGGCTGAAGAGCCTGTCCAGCACTCTACCACAGCCCAGATTTGTGGTAAACACGCAAGCCTGGACCAAACCCACCTCTCCCAGCCATCTCCTAACACATTCTTAAACGTTGGCAGTAGCACTAAAAATACAGGACCCAAATGGACACCTGCATGCGGTGTGCGTGTCGCTCAGCCAGCGAGTTGCCATGCTGTGTGGCAGCCCCCTTCCCAGTCACAAAGATGGAATGGCCATGGTCATGGCAGCACAGCCACTCTGTGCTCCTGGGCTGCACCTCACCGGAGAACCTGGGGGTGGCAGGGAGGGTAAACAGTCCTCCTTGTCCTCTCAGAAAACTGTCTGCCAAGTGCAGGTCTCAGGGTTTAACCGCTTGAATTAAAGGTCTGAAATAGGTGTCTGAGCCCCTGCAGGTTGCTCTCCCAGTCAGTGGAGAGACAGGCACCTCTGAAGAGCAAGTGATGCCTCCTGAGATTGATTTCACCAGTAGGATAAACTGCTCTCTGGAGTAGAGAAGCAAGGAGATGCCTGCCTTAGATGCAGCCCTGAGCTCTAGCAAATCCCCTAAATAACCCCTAAGCACTGCTAAACTCACCTCTCATCATCAGCTGGCAAGGTAAAGCCAGCAGGAGTAAAACCAGGGGTTGTCTTTCTGGGACAGAAGGTGGAAGGAAAGGAAAAGGATCAGGGAGGCAGTACAGCAAAATTACTGTGGTTTGTTGGAGGGGTTAACATCTGGCCTCCTGCAGATGTGAGGCTGATGGGGACCTCGGGGCTGGCTGAGCTGGACTATTCACACGGGAAATTCTCCAGCAAACTGCAAGCCCGTATTGCAGCCTTTCACTCAGGAGCCCATTTTGCACGTCCCTTTTCTTCTAGGGCACGGATTTGCATGAAATGTGTAGGAGCCTCATCGCTCCGACACCTTTACTGCGCTGGCAGACACCTCTGAAACCAACCAGCAGTTTTAAAAGCTACCAGAGGGGGCACAGGGAAAGGAGGGGAACACCTCTACCTGCGCATTGAGGGTGGATTGGGAAGAGGATTATTAGAAGGATGGCACAACAACCAAAGAAATTGTTGGGACAGCCCCTCTGCTCATGCACACAAGAACCAGCGAAACCCCTTTCCTACAGATCCGTGCTCAACTACTGATAGCACCTAAGAAGGTGCCAGCATGGTCCAAAACCCCACCTGCAGCAAGGTATTTATCAGTTTCTTTTTCATGTGGATCCTCTGTTGTTTCATAAAGGTGAAGAGCACACTTGAAACCTTCCCCCCTCTCTCCCTCTCCTTTAGTTAAATTTCAGGCAACTCCATACCTCTTAGAAATCCACACATCATCCACACTGCTGGTGACCAGCAGAGACCACAAGAGCCTGGGAGGGAGTCAGAGGGACCCACACATCAGGCAGGTTGAAAATAAGACAGTTAACACCAGCCCTGAAGACCAGAGGTATTTAAGACATTAACCATTAAACTGATAGACCAAGTGGTGAAGACAATCTGCAATCTGCAAAATTGACTGAAGTCACTAAAAACAAGAGGTAAAATTTGACCTGTTGCTTGATGGGAATTTTATTTGTTTAAAAGCACTATGGGAAACACTGCATCTAAAAGCCTTTGACATGAAGACCTGAATTACACATAACTGGTACAAAGCACGGACGTTTGGAGGGCCTGCAGCCCCACAACAGCACACAAAACACCAGTGGCAGCAGTAAGCTTGGCTGTCCTTATTTGAAGGCGAGCTGACCAACTGGAGACCTTCAGGTGACAGCAAGCCAACCAGACCTTGCAGTCTGTTGCTTCAAAGCCCAATTATGCACATAAAATATATATATATTTTTTTCTTTTTCAGCTTCATTAAATAAATCCAAGTTTTACATACCTTCTTCCTACAGGGATAGTTGGTCATTGTCAGCCTCTGGCTTTTGGTGGTTCCTGGGGCCTCTGGGCTCCTATTAAACAGTCCATGAATGGTAATTAAACAAAGCAAGTCTATGAGCTCAACAGCCCCTATCCCGGGTTTGCACCTCCCCTGGAAAATTGCGGTAGTCTGCAAAGCAAAAATTACAAAAAACATCTGCTCTGGCTCCCACACAGCCTCCACTCAGCCTTCCCCTGAGCGTGCTGAGCAGCACGATCATAAATCATCTCACTGGGTTTTCAGGCCACTGCAGATATGTGGGTTATGGGCACTGAAGCTGGCCACGGTCGTGGTCTCACTACCACTCTATAGGGGGGATCGACTCCTTACCATAGAATCATGGAATAGCAGAATCCTTATGGCTAGGAGCACTTTCCCACGGTCCCCACACAGGATTGCAGAGCCCCTGAGTAACTCATTGGCTTGAGCCATTACACACCACGTCTGTACTACCTCCAGTGTTTTCAGGTTGTTTTCCAAATCGTGGATGCAGACATTGAGTCCTCCAGGGCCATAGGTCTTCCAGGAACCTGTCGGGACATTTTCCTTTGGACAATGCTCTCCAGCAGTAGTTACAGCTCCACTTCTGCTGAGCTCCTTAGGGTCATGCTTACATGCACTGCACCAACTTTGGCATTACTTTTTCTTGTAACATTACTTCTTACTTAAGCAGGGATCACATATTTCCATCTTTAACCCAGCTTCAGGAGAACCTTTGTCTGTAACATGGTATCAGCCCACATCAGTGAACACCACAGTTGCATCACACACAGAGTTGAGGTACTTTTCTCTCAGGTCCTCCTTTTGCAGGTCAGCTGCACCAAACTCCACTCTTCCCAAAAGAAAAGCAAATCCAAACTGCTCATCCCACAGACATGGAAACTCTGGGAGGTATTGACCTCTACTGGTACATGGGTTTTACCAAGTGAAATCTATCAGGAACAGTAAGAATTATGGCCTTTTTAAAGTCTTCCAAACAATTACAGAAGGAAACGAGCACTTTCTGGGCCATTTCAATGTCCCACTGTTTTAGTAAAAATTTGACATGACTGGTTTATTTCAATTCAAGATTTTTGCAGATTTCCTGATTTTTCCTTGTCTTTGGTTACTTATTTTTACTTCCTACCATTCTCAGGGAATTAGCAGAGGTTAAAAAGCACACAAGCACACAAAAATTAGGAAACTTAGGAAGCAGATAACCCTCTTTTCAATCTGACTGCCTTTTCTAGATGTTTTCGAATGGGAGAAACCAACCAGGAAAAAAAAAAAAGTTTTATATGAAGATTAAAACCCAAGATTCATGGTTTGTGGGAGGGGGAAATGACAGAAGTGGGGAGGTGAAAGAGAAGAGCAGACAGTTCTTAAAAGCAGGACATCCCACCCCAGACTGCACGTCCTCACCTTCTGCCTGCAGAAGCAGAGGTTATTCACAAGCTGGCCGCCTGTTCTGTCCTCACCTGCCTCCAAGCCTTTATTTCCCAGAAAGTCTCTTTTCAGGCCCAAACCAGGTAGCAGGAGCATCTGGACCCTGCTTCTCACTGGGTGGATACAGGAGCTGTGGTGGCACTGATGCAGCCTTACCCATACTCTTGGCATGCCTCTGGGAAACTCAAGACATACTTACAAAAGCACTTTCCCTTAGGCTGGGAAAAACTGTCCTCATCTTCCATAGTCGTTCAAGAAATAACAATGAACAGCCTTTCACAGCGCTGTGGGTCCCCTCGCTGTGCCTCGGGAAGGGCCAGCCTCATTTCTTGCCTGCACAGGTGGGCACAAAGGACTGTGTCCGCCATGCTGTGTAGGCCGCTTGCGGCCTGCTCACCGTGCTTAACAGGGGGTGGCCTTTCAGGGATGNAGAGGAAAAGCCTTTTTTTTTTCCACAGTCCCTCCCGAAGCCCAGAGGAGCTTGTACCAGAGTAACTCCAGGGAATAAAACCCCTTAAAGAGGGGCTTGCCAGGAGGAACGCCCACAGGCCTCCACTGTGCACCGCAGGAGTCGTGGGGGCAGCCCAGCCCAGCTCCCCAAGAAGCAACTTTCACCAGCACCCCACCGGCTGTTTTGTCCCGGTCTTATTTATCCGTTATGAATAATTACAGTTCCCCTTTCCCCTCCCCTCCAGCCCAGGCACAAAGCAGCCTGCTCCCCAAAAGGCAGCGGCATGTAAAAGTTTGTCCTTGCATCTCCATTAAAGTGTACGCTCTCCGCCCGCTGGCGATAATGCACTTCAGATAATTTGTTGACGCAATATATTTTCCAGGATAGGCTTTTGTTTTCTTTCTTGGCTGCTCACCCTCTTTCTGTGGTCAGTTTTGCTCATTTCTCTTGTAAGCTGTCTAGAGGCAGAGAAAAGGCTTTCAGTTTTAAGCAGTTTCCTTTTCAGTTCCCCTTTATTGAATTCCAACCTCCATTTTTTTTTTTTTTAAGCATAGGGACATCATTTATCTTGGACTTTAAGTTGCAGGGGCCTTCAAGGGGCTTCTTTTTTTCTTTCCCAGCTGCATTTGTTGACACACAGTCAATCTGTTTTTTGCCTTCGTTCCCCCTCTTCCCCCCAGCAGGCCATAAAGTATCGACAGCTGTGCCCTTTATTAGCATAGCCATTTTAAGCACAACAAGGGGGAAGAGACTAAATATATTACAGCCATTACCTCTGTCAAAAAGTGACAATTTTAAAACATTTTGGCTTTTCACTGGGAAAGCCGGCAGCACAAAAGCAAGTGCTATAATTTTATTGTAAATGCTTTTTAAATATGGGTCACTTGGCCATAACCAATAGAAAGGATGGAAAAGTTCAAAGCTTGAGAATAGTTCAGGCAGATAGCAGAATTTATTTAAAAAAAACCCCAACAAACCCAAACCAACAAAAACAAACAAACACAAACCCAGACTTGTCTTTAAAATATGCTAATTGGGATAAAAATACAACAGTGAGAAGCATGCAAAATAAGACCTTGTTCCTGGTGGTTTTGTTTTCTGTACAGCTCTGTTCATGCTTTTCCCATCTACTTATGTGTGTTTTACAACTTGGATGGGAACTATTCCTCCCCAAGAGGGTTATGAACATTTGGGGACTGAGAAAGCAAGAGGGGACCCGAGCAGTCCCTACCCCCTTCTCAAAAGGAGAAAAAAATGCCTGGGATTTTTTTTTTCAAATGCCTTTGGAAGCGTTTGTGCCACAACACTGTGATTTACCAGCAAAGATCATTCCTTGAGCAGGGAATGATCCTGAGGCCTTGGAATCCCAGTAGTTTTGGTTCAGGTTTGGATTCATACACTTGCAGGCTTTTATATGACATAAACTTGTATTTTAAGCTCCCAGAATGAAGAATTGGCCTTTTTGATTCAATGAGGACTAACAGCCACAGTCAGCATCTGTTATGAGCTCTAAAAGGTAAAAGCAGGCTTACAGATGCCCTGAAGCCTGTGGGTCTTGGCTGCTTTTGTTTTAATTTGTAATGGGTTTATCAGGCCAAGAGGAAGGAGCAATCTCAGCAGGGTTTATTTTGAATAGCTTCACCTTCCTCTCCATTTGTAACATCTGGAGAGAACTTAGGTGTATTTTCTCTCTCTAATCTGTACTTCTCTAATTACAGTTTTTGCTCGAGGTTTCACTTTGCTTTTTGTATCTCAGAACATATGTAAAACTTGGCTTATACCAAGGCAAGTTGTTAAACAGGCTTCCAAAAGCAAAGCTGCTTTAAAGGATCTGTTTAAGCAAAAGTCCATGAAATCCTAGCCACAGCATTCCCCAGTACCTAATCAACTGGTGTGATGTAGTGTTTGAGCTGTGGTTCCTGGGGACCTGTGTCCCACTGCACCGAGTACTCTCTGACTTTGCAGGAGCGAGCAAGCATCCTGCTCTGGGAAGAGTGTGGTCCATGGCAAAGACGAAACAAGAAGGAATTCTCACCACCCATCTTTTGGCAACCAATTTAGCAATTAAATGTAACCAGCTGGTCTCCCCAGGCCCCCTCTGTAGTTGAGGGAGGAAAAGCAAAGCTCCTGCAGAGGATCATTCAGTGCACCCAAATTAGCCTTACTCTGAATTGTCCTCCCTCTCCTCCGTGACTGGAGAAGGAGTTTGAAGAGACTACCCGGGTAATTTAGCCAGCTAAGATGGGTGGTCTGAATAATTCCTTCCCCACCAACCTCTAAAAGCCTGCCTAGGAACCCCACAGAGATTGGCATGCTGTTGGAGGGATCAACTCCCAAGCACATCAACTGTTCAGTAATCTGTGCTCACGCCTGCTCTAGAGAAAGCCAGGATGCTTGGGGACTTTACTTGATCCTATTGGACCCTGGAGCTCCCAGCCAGGACAGGGAGCTGACCTGAGCCACACACTCTCATGTGATGTTGGTGGACTGGTTTGGGCAATTTACCCCCTTCTCAGATTATCTGCCATCCTCAAGCCTGTCCAGAGACCACTGAGATGAGGGTAGCTGCAGAAGAGCCTGGCCCTCAAGGGTATCTCGTGGTGGAATTGTACAGAGCAAAGAAGGGGAGCTCACTCTCAAGAAAGAAGGCAAGTCCCAGAAGTGTAGTGCAGCTCCAAAATGAGGAACAGATACAAAGCCAAAGCATTACTTATCCCCACAGCCAAAGGCAATATCCCCGTGAAGGCACAACCTCGTTAGGGGCCAAGTACCAGGTAAAAGCAGAGGATTAACCAGACTCACCTGCAGACAGTGTTGCCGGTGGTGAGAGGAGGAGCCCTGAACAACATTCAGCTGTACTGCAAGTAAGAGGGGCAATTGCCACCATTTTCCACACCACATAGCCACCCGTGTCTCCCCCTTCTGCCTGGCCACTCTGCAGCCTCCTGTCTGCCCTGGCAGTAGGAGATGGGCAGGGTGGCCTCCCAGGTCCCACCTCTCAGGTCAGCCCCAGGCAGGTGGCTGGCAGCAGAGGTCAGGAAGGAGTCTCAGCCTACCTTTCCAGGCTCTTCTGCCTGCTCTTCAGCCAGCACCGAAGGAGCCCAGGCACACACAGCTGATGGACCCACAGCAAAGCTAAAAGCACATCGCTTCCCCTAAAAAATTCTAGTCTAAATACTGCATCACCAAAGTGAGAAGATGTATTTTAGAGAGAACCAACTCCAGGATGAGCAAAACCTATTGCACAAAGAAACGAGGAAATGTTCCTTAGCACTTTTCATAAGAGCCAGAACTGTCCAAGTGACTAAGATGTTAATGCAACAAAGATTTTAATTTGCAGGGTTAAATTGTGCGCCACCTGCCCCCCTCCCTCCCACCCACCCCCCCCCCAGTGAGCTGCATCTTTACACTACCACTAAATCATCATTTTTCCATGCTTGACCTGAAAAGAATCTGACCTGGGCAGCTGTTTAACTTGCTGCTCATCAAAGTCCAGCTCTCAACTGTTTGAACAGTGGAACAGTCTTTTTACAGCCAGCCTTATTAAAGGACAAGATTTTATTAGCTGGTTTGTGGTAATAAGGTGAAGGACAATGTTGTGGAATGCTCCTTCAGGAGATTTGGGATCTTGTATACTTTGGGTTTTACTTTCCTCTTTTGGACTAGAATGCTTGGCAACCAACTAATACGACAGCTTCATTGTAATCTCTTCCTTAAAGCCATCTTTGACAACCAATTTTTCACTCAGGTAGAGGAAAATTATTGTTTGAAGAACTGTAAGAGAAATATCCTACTGCCCAGTTGTTCTCTATTTCTTTTTCTTCTTTATTATTGTTTGGGTTTTTTTAAAGGCATTGCAGACTTTCAGGTACTTGGAAAAACTCCAGTTATAGGGCAAAAATCTCCTTTAGCCACAGAAATATATAGCAATTGTACATTCAAAACTTGGAAGCTAATGCAGTTTTCCTCTTTGGCAAATTTCTTTACAGTTCTGGTAATTTTCTCACAACATTTTAACAGATTGTATATGTCCCTTTTTCCTGAAAACCACTTTTGGGACACATAAAGTTTCAATTAGCATTCAAGAATACCTGCCAGGAAGTTTTCATGAACATTTAAACAAATACATCTGCATTATTTTGCAAAAGAACAAAGAATTCTGACAAATTGCAGCAATTTCCCATCATCTTTTGTTTCATAACTCTAATAGGAAACAAAGAAAAGCAAAGCTTCCAGATCATCGACAAGCTTTAATGGGAACTGTGTGGATGCCAGAAGACTGAAATATGAGTTTTTGTATTTGGGAGTGACTGTGAAAGGCTGTTTGGGAATGAAAGGTACACGTCTCTGGCTAACACCTTTAGAGTCACCCCCAGAAACAGCTATTGGTGTTCTCCTCAGAAGAGAACCCTTTTCTGATTACTTTCCTAGTCAGCTATGCTCAAGTGTTTTGGAGGAAAAACAGAAGCATGTATTTATATAATCAAATAGCATTATTCCATATAATAAAGAATAGCTCATACCACGTGGAAGGAGGGTGTGCTAGTCAAATACAGGCACAGATGACTCCATCAGAAGTACTGCTGGCAGAGGGAAGCCAACCTTTCATCACTCTTCAGGCTTGAGACTAGCAGCTATTCGTATGTTAGTATGTTGCATGTTGCAGCAGATTCTGATGGTCACATCACACCGAGACTCAGGACAGTTGCTCAAATGCAGATGCAGCACCTCTGTGCTCTGTTGGGGAAGAAAGAGAGAGTATTCCCCAAACTGGTCAAGCTCGCTGCCCAGTTTGCCAGTTTAAATGAGGTTCAGTTGCCCACACCTGCAATTTTGGAGGTTCTTCTTTGAAAAAACACTCGTGAGAAAGAAACCAGGCAGGCAAAGAGGCAACAACAGCAGTGCAGCACGCCTAAAACTTTTAATCTTTGNGATTTGTTTGTTTGTTTGCTTTTAAGCCACCAAGTACTCACTTTTCCTCAGGCAGCCATCCAAGAGAAATCTCAACAGATGCACAGTCACTTTGAAGAGAACGCAGAGCGCCCAAGGAAGCAGACACGCTGTTGTGTTGGACTCTTGGGAACTTGGTCCCAAGATTTTCCCTGATCTCCAGCTGGTGCGGCTAAGGATGGACATGTTACCTTTCAAAGATAAGCCAAAAATCTCACAGCACGCCTTCCACAAACCATCATGGTGGAACAAGAGATGCTTTGGGACACTGCACTAGTGGAAGTTATCAATTTAACTAGATCAACCTGCACCACAGGAAACCTGATTATGAAAATCACTCAAGTTAGGGCATTCAGGCAGAACCTTCTACTCATGGTCTTAATTTTTTATTCTTTTTAATTGAAGCAGCATTTCGTGCCTGCAAAACCTACTGCAAGCATGTATGCTCCAAGATAAACCAAAGAGAAGAACCGTTTATTGCAACTGTTGTTGCCCCATTGCAACTGGCAGGAGCCAGACCACAAAAGCCTGATGCTATACCATTTGTAACGAGGTCCCTGGAGCCATTAATTCTTTTATTAATCTCTTTAGCCAGCTAATTGTAGGAGCAAATTCTACAGCTTGTAAAGCAACAACCTGAGATTTTGGTTTTTTTCATACTCTATACTCCCCCCTCTATAGCAACCCCTACAGAGGCCTATTACCGAAATAGCTGCTCCTCCAGCCCCACGAAACAGCCTCTGCTGATACCAGGACAGGACTCAATTCCTCATAAACAGAGCTTAAGCTTTGCTCCTTAGGGAAGGCTCATAAATTCTTTGTGCCTGCCATGCTCTTAATGCTTGCCTCTGCTGGGCTCAGAGTAGTCAGTGGGTGATGCTAAACCCAGAGTTAAGTTTTTGAGAGCCGCCTCAGATGCAGTCAGTCCTATTTCTCACTCCCAAAGGTCTCCTCCAACCCCCATCTGGCTTGAGGCATAACAGGTATGATTACTGTATTACCAGTGTGTCAATGAGGTTCACTCCAGCTATTGCCATGTGGGAACAGTACCTGGCTTCCTTCTCCTCCGCAAACTAGGATGCTCCACGTGGACACAGCAGACAGCGTAGCCCCAGTCAAGATGTAACCCAAAACATCAATGATTTTAACACTCAGACAGGTCCCAGCATACAGAAATGCATACAGTTAATGTCCCTAACTTCCTCAAGTTGTTGTTTGGGGATTTTTTTAAGGGAGAAAAAAAAAAAAGGAGGTGGGTGTCATTGGTATGGCTGGGCAGCATCCTTTGGGAGGTCAAAGAGGACACCAGTGAATTGTTTCCTTTTAGTACTTTTGGAAGACTAAGGAGAGGCGTGGAAGCTCCTCCCCTGTGAAAGCACTGCATGATTTCTTCCCGAGTTTTTCCTTTACAAGGTACACCAGATTCCTTAGTTCAGGGAACCAGTGCCAAGTCACAGGAAACGAAGACAAACTGGAGAACCTTCACCAACTTCTGAAAGGTTCACAACAATGTCATGTGGATGCTTCTGAGCAGAAAAAAACCCAAACCAAAACAGCCACCAACCAGGAATTCCAAACTAGGACGTGGATTATTTCTCATGTAATTNGATTAGTTTGACTTCCCTTGAAATGAGGCACACCCCTTGGTCTCCAAAAGTAGGCACCAGTTCAGTAAAACCCTTGCACATGAACTTCACTTTAGTCCACTCCCATTCGTGGTGACATTTCAGGGTACATAACTGAATGCTATTTTGAACAGAGATGTTTTTACTTCATCAAAGATGGGGGGTGGGGGTATATTTGTGTAGTCTTAACAGGGGAGGGGATGGAAGACATACAACATACATCACCTTGTTCCCAATTTAACGGTGATTTTAGCAGCAGTGACTGACACATTGGTAAAATCTTAAGCAGCAGCTTAACCACTGAAATTGTCTAGCAGTAAGAAATCCAATGACGTTTTGAAAAGGGTAGCTCTGAAATCACTGCTGAATGCCAGTTAAAGCAGCTTCCCAAGATCAGTCAGACTTCTGTGTTTAAATACTCTCTGCTACGACCGCCGTTGAGCAAACGTGCTTCTTTAGTTACAGTTAGATAAAGGGAGAGACTGGCAAGACAATACAAAAAAAATAATATAAAGACTGGGAAAACCTACAGAGTTCAGAAGAGAGGATTCCAGAAAAAGTAAAGTGTGGGGGGTTTATTTTACATTGCAGGTTTTCTCTTTTTATCCCTTTGAAATACATTTAGTTTTAAGTTAATAAAGATAGTAAACGAGTAAATTGATACAGTCTTTAAAAGACATAATAAAAATTCCAACATTACACCACTGGACCCACCATTTAAATATCCCAACAATAGAACAGTTAAAGTGACACAGACTACCGTGAGGATAAAATGCTCAGATAAAAGATGCTGTGGCTCTAAGGAAAAGTGTGGATTAGCAAATTGAAAGTGAAGCAGGTGATGCTTTAGTCTGAATCTGAACTGTCTTGCTTGTTGGTATGGTACTGGCTGACTGCTTCTTCCAGAGGAGCCATTGTGCCGTCCGGCCGCACTCCCATTGGCTTTATAAGCTCATCTCTGCAAGAGATTTAAAACAAGAATATAGATCAGCATATGCACACGTAGCAATTCACATGTGTGTAACACAGTCACATACAGGACACGCTTCAGTACATAACGAGCCCTTATAAGGAAGTTATTGCTGCTAAAGCTCTCTGTTTTGAAGAAAGAGGAACAAAAAAACCTTCCCAAATAGGTGGGAGGGGAAAAGCCAGGACAGATAAAGACCTCATTCATGTAGGCCAAACCTACTTAGCCAATTAAAGACAGCATGAAAAGTCAGTGCCTAATGGGCTCAAGATAAGGACCAGGTTCACTGTTCTGGATACACAAACTAGCTTTTCTTCTAAGAGTTCTCTGATGGCCATCTCTCCCTAAAATTTCACCTGCCATTCTGGGCACTGCATGCCCAGGGAATTAAACCAATGATTTGATAAATATTCATAATGAAGGAAATAACTCAGTTACAGGAACAGACTCTGCCTACACCACTACAAGGGGTGTGTAAGTACTTGTTGATTCATTTAAAAAAAGCTGACTGATTCTAACACTATTGCTTTTGTTTGTGGCTGTTTAATTACAGGATTGACAGCCATTTTAATCTCTTCAAAGCTCCAAAGGCCTCTCAGCAGCTAATCCAATTATATCTACTCCACAAGCCACAGCCTCATCTAAGAGATGATTAATTATTGATTAAGCCAATCAAAAAGTATTAGCAAAGATTTATTTAATCCTTACTTTTTATCACCTCATTTATACATGGATTATGGCAAAAGCTGTAAGGGCAAAGATAACATTTTGATTTTCTGCTAAAAAAAAATAAAAAAAGAATACCTCTAAATATTCAGGAGTCACCTTAAATAAAGGAAGAGAAGCTTGATGTCAATAAACCCCTTGCTCTAAAGGCAGCCCAGTAAAGCTGCCAATTTAACACACATAGACCATCCTTCTAAGCCACAGAAAATAAAACTCCATCACTCAGTGGGGAAGAAAAGGCATTTCACCAGCTCTTGGCCTGGTCTGCACTACCACCTTGGCGTAAAATAAGGGACAAAAATTGCTTGTACAGAGTTGGTGATCTAACCTTAACACAACCATAGCAACAAAGGCAACATCTGAATTACGTGGCATGTGTGCACTAGATATCATACAGTCAAGCAGCAGCTAAGTTTCCAAGAGCCTTTACTGCTCAGGAAGAGTAAGAGCCAGCAAGAGAAGCACACCTATCTGTGGAGAAGTGGCAATCAGATACTATGGTGATAAGATCACAAATCCCACTGCCTGCGGCGCTTCAGAACATAAGAAACTGGACCTGGAGAAACTGCTGTGGTTTGGCCATCCAGGTCTGGGTGGGAAGCTGGGGGACAGGGAGGGAGGCCTGTAAGGGCCATACTCAAAGAGCACAGGCTGGACTTACCCTGTGTGTGCAAGGAAGGGTAGGGTCTATCTTTAAATAGACTGGGAATAGCCTGGCGTACGTGAGGACTGAGAGGACATCCTCTTCCTTCAGGCAGTGAGATCTACAGTATGCAGATTCTGCCCTTAAGTTTTCAAGTATCTGCTGGAGATGTGTGCAATAAAAGATCAAAAGAATACTCAAAATCAGATTTGAAAGGGCTCAGAAAATTAAGATTGCAGATCTAATGTCCAAACGGGACCAGAATCCTGCCTGCCTGCTGCAGGGGCCCTCTAAAGGCAAAGTCAGAGTCCTTTGGAGTTGCATCTAATAGCAAAGACTTTTTTTATAGGAGAAATCCCTACACATCTAAGGCCTTTTTGGCTTTTAGACACCATAATACAAAACAAGCGTCCTTTAAATCCGTGATCAATCTTGCAACAATTCTTCAGTGCCATTATACTCAAGTTCAAGCCTCAGTAGTGATGTATTACACTTATTTTTGAGGAAGAATAACCTGAAGACTAAGACTTTGTTCATATTTTTTAAGTCCTAAAAGTAAAAACATAACCACAAAGAATGAAATCACCTTTGCTTGCCCTCTAAACTGTGAGGATACTAGACTTTTGTTTTAAAAAAGACAATGAGCACTCTTATGTTGCAACATTTAACACTGCAGCCACAAGACACAGAATCACATCATTTATTAGTAACTTATTGGCAATAAATAAATTATAATGGCGAGTAAAGGATGGTGAAGCAGTTAAAAGGCAAGAGAAACATGAGAAAAAGTCCTCATGTCACATAATGACACTTCTAGGACAACTGTAAATACTGTCAAGAAGCCCCATCTCATCATTTGTCAGTTACAGAGACACAGCTCTTCCTCTGCAGTGTCCCTTTTGTGCTTCTCTTTGACATCCTCCTACACAGGCTGCAGAACTTGACCCAAACTGCTTCTCTACTGGTGAGTGGTCTGTGGAGGCAGCGAACACCAGACAAGACACATCCATATGCACAAGTCTTGGTCTGTGGCTTTGGGGACAAACGCACCTAGCTTTGTGTGACAATGTAATGCAGAAGTCTGAGTCACTGACATATCTTCTGTGACACTCAAAGCCCGTTTCTCAGCTTGCTGTACTGATTTCAAAGCACACCACTACCAGCTGTGTGGTTGGTACTGCATTTGAGGTTTGGCCCCAGTGCACGTGCTCCTCCCTAGGCTCTAACTGCAAGCTAGGCTGACATCACTTTCCACAGAATAATGAGGATGTTTATTAGCTACCTTTCTGTTCCTGCATTAGGTTCCTGCTCTGCAAGTCCAAGTCCTGTTGCAGGATGGGAAAAACTGTTGCTACAAGTCTGCTGTTCTCTCTGTGTTAGGAGGTTGAACTCCACACAGCCTTCCTCAAACACATGCTACCTGGTAAAACTGAACCGTATCAAGACCGAAATATCATGGGCCACCAAAAGGAGGAGGAGGAGAAGCAAGGATCAGCCTATTTTTTTATTTTCCTGACTACAATCTAGTCCTAAACCCACGTAAAACATGGCATCTTTTCCCTGGTGAACACCTGACTGCAAGCTCTGAACCACCACACAAGCTTATTCCTGTTTGTCAAAGAGAAAACATACAGAGGAAACCCAGCAGATAAAGAGATCTAGGCTGCCTACAAAGTTAACTTCAGAAGTTTGTAACAAGCATCTGCTAAATAACAGAATTTTGTGTAGAACTGCAGGAGGCACCACTCGGAGAACTTCAGAGCCCCCAGAGCTGATCCTTAGCTGGTCTGAACAGTCCCAGCTCTGCCAGCCCCCACAGCTTGCCCATTTAGCACCAGCAGCTTAGAGACCCCAGCTGAGATTTGACAACAGCAACTGGCTGAGAATGTGCTTGCTGTTGAAGGTGAGATACAAGGTGGCAAGGGAAGCACAGAAACTGGCACATAAAGCCTCAGAACACAGCTCGCTATCCAGAACTGGATGTTTATGGTACATCTGTAGGGCAGGAGAGAGGTGGCTTCATCCCAGGAGGCAGCAGTGGGAGTCATTCCATATCCATGAAGCTATATAACACCAGCACACAACCTGTGTCTTTATCCATATTTCAGCATCCTGATGTGATCTCCCATATACTCAAATACACCTTCCCTAACGTTCCTTTTTCTAATGCAAACAAAACATTCTATTCAAGTGTACTTAGAAACACACCATAATTAAACAGTTGGTAAAATGCATTCTCTTCTTCCACTTCCAGATCTCCCAAGAGTCCCTTCAAATATATCTATACAAGTTCTAGCTTCCTGCTTGCCATTTAGCTTGATAACGACTCAAAAAAAACACCAAAAAATCACTCCCTTGCTTTGAAGGGTAACTCTTTCTTGTCTGCTCTGTGTGCTATAAGGCAGTATTGACACGTGGAATTAATGACAGTGTCTGTAATGAAACAGCCATCATGTAAACACCAGTCTGCTCCTTTGATAAAATGGCATGTTAGGGACCTATTCACCCCCTTCTAATTGAGTGCTACAGAATAGTTCCGATCCTTTCATGTAACATTATTTTGTTCTATGATTAGAAAGGGTACCCAGAAAAAAAAAAGCGCTATATAACGTTGCCTCTTTCATTCATCCTATGATCAGTTTTGTGGATTTAATAAGTATGGTTGCTTATTTAGACAGGTTCTCTTCCATACTTGTTTTGTTGACTTCTGTTCAATGTACAACAAAACCCACGCTGTGATAATTGGAGACCATTTCATCAGCAAAAGGATTCTTGCTATTAATACAGGGTTGGCTTGGAAAAAGCATCCTGACATTTCAAATTAGTCAATTAATATACAATTCTACCTACCATTTATAATAGAAAAAAATGTTAGCATTTTTTCCAGACATTTTAATTAGCACAGACTATTTCCAATAATCTAGGATATAAACAGACAATATCATACAATGCTGATTTAAGGTGGCTAGCTTTATATTTTGCAAAAATAGGAGCTTGAGTTAGACCTTTCCGCAGATCTGTGGAGTTTTTCAAAGCTCAGAGGTGCATCACATACAAAGGACACTGATTTACAGTCACCAAACAACTGTCAGTGAATCAAAAGATGGTCTCGTCCCTTTCTGCAGACAAAGCCCAGAGAGTTACTTCAGGGCCAAGTTCAGGCAACCAGCAAACAACCTAAGTAACATCTCCCAACAGCAGTAGTAATCAAGATTTTTCATCTTCATTTATGCTTTTAATTTATATATAATGGCTTTTAAAAGTCATCTCGTCCAGTCAAATTTGTACAAAGTATTAATTTCTCTGAAGTTTTTGTAGGACCCAAGCATATGCTAAAATACTGGGGCAGGGGCAATGGGTTCACAAACAATATTCCACTTTCCTCCGTGCATTTTGATAAAACAAAACCGGGTGTTTAATTTTAATTCAGCCTCATTGATGGCCAGTTACTCCATGAACAGGCCTAAACACCAACAAGCAGAGCAAAGTACTCTGGAAGTAAGAACTCGAACGACCAAAAGCATCAATCATTTTTACATCACCTCAAAGTAGTTTCAATTCTTCAGTGTCAATGCTGAAAATAAAGATGCTTTGAAAGCAAAAATCCACCGGTGCCTTATTGAACAAGGGAGAAATAGCCACTGTAGTACTTAATAGTTTCACTATAGCTGTACAAAAGGTACAGCATGAACAGTTAGCAGCCATCAGAGGAGGCTCTGGCTTTGCAGTGAAATAGTTTGTTTTGCAAATTTGTTTTCTGAGTTCATCAGGTAACTCTTCAAAAGCAATACAGAGCCAGTCAAAGCCAAGTCTGCAACATCTCTGTGACAGATTGGCCTGATCATCCTCATCAGTCAGGAAGGGAAGCAAATTTGTCAGCCCTTCAAACTGTTTTGTTTCTTTTCTTGTTGTTTTTCGTACCTTTCTCCAGTAAAAGCACCTTAGCTCTTTAAAGCTTACCTTCCATTACTGGGACAATTCAAGTGTAGTAAGCAAACCAGTTTTGCTGTACATCACTCTAAGCTCTTGTTCAGGTCATGCAGATAGTTATGCAAACATACTCAAGATCAGAAGGAGCTGTTGGTTCCCTGGCCAACCTCCACCTCTCTCATAAGCAAAGCAATGTGCCAGACTGAAACTGCTCAGTTCACAGTACAGGTCCCCTCCTATGGTGACAACAAAGACCAGCAGAAGTAGGAAACCTGCCACCAGCAGGCAGCCTCAGAGCAAGATTAAAAATCTAGAATCAGCTGAAAACTCATATCAAAGCAACCTCCATTTTAATTTTCTAGGCTGCAAACCAAGGCAAAAAGTGCTTTCCACTGGCAGATTTCACACTCTGAAAACTCCCAGCAATGAAGGGGTCAAGCTGGAGGCAGAAGTGTTCAATTCCAAACCCATGGAGGGACTACCACTACCATCAGCATGTTACTAACTCTTCTCATATACAAGACTGACAGCTTCCCATTTTATTTATCATCTGCAAAACCCACAATTGCACTCAATTACAGTCATTAAAAACATCCCTCAGATGCCCAAAACCAAGTCTTACTTTCTTTTTCCTTCCTGCTGGCATTTCCCCCTCCCTGGCAGTTTCCAGGGAAAAAAAAAGAGTGAGAAGAACAGTCAAGTGATTTTACTCATGTTATCACAGCACCTACAGGGGTCACATCAGCACTGTCCCACAGTAGCCACTAGACTAAAACAAGCAAGCACCTTATAACAAAGAGTCCCAGTCCTGAAGAGCTGGGGGTCTAAGTACTACAGAAGAAGCTGCAGGTGGATGGAACTGACACAGCAAGCCCAAAGTGCAAGTAATGCCTCTGGCCAAGAGGATCAGCAGTGACACGGGGCGCCAGCTGCTTAGTTATTGTTGCCTTTTAAGCAGGCAACACAGCAGGTGTTTCCAAGCCTCCAAACTGAAAAGGCTCTTATGCTACAGTAACACCATTTGGACTTTTTGTGCCACTGCTTTACTGATAGCAACTGACTTGTCTTCAGCCTTGGTTTATCTCCAGCCTCAGTCTTCCCCTTTTAAAAGTTGCAGACCATTTAGTCACTTTATTGTGGTACCCTTAACACTCAGCATCTCATTTCTCTAGCTTATGTAGCAATCGTGCCATCGTACGTGGGAGATCAATTAAGATTGCACGTGCATTGCATTTTCTTCTTTAGCAAAAGGACAGTAACACACTACACTTGCTTTCCATGGAAATGATGTAAAAAAATATCTGGTTACTTCACTGACACTCTCAGATCCCTTGTTCTGAGATCCTTCCTTGCTTTTGCTCCTGCTTCTAATTCTGTCTGTGTCAGATAACATCAAATCCAGATCCTCCAGTATCTTTTGCTGTATTCCTAATCTTGAATGGAGACTTAAAAATACACAGTTGCTAATTTCTCTCAATAGATCTCGTTGTTTATCTGCAGATTCTCACAAAACACACATTTCTAGCTGCTGAATTTTCCTGTGTTTGAAGAATAACCACTTCTACATTCACCTAAATTCCTTCAGCTCAGTCCAGTGGTAAATAGCACCACAGTAAGTGTTCCTCAAGAATGTAAAACTTTGCTTAAACAGAAATACTGTAAGCCATTACTCCAAAATGGTATAAGTATTGAGGGAAAAAAAAACCTAGAAAATTCTAGGCATATTGAGTCAAAGAGAAAAAAGCTACAGTTAACAGTACAGGTCTGTTCCCTTTTTATATGTAGAAAATGACAAAATAAAGATGAACTTTCAGTATCATGTATGCCTTTATATCACATTAAAATACCATTTTTTTTTATAGTGGTTAAAAATCCATCATTTGAAACAAATTATGAAGACTCATTTATAATCCAGTCCACACTTATTCTAATAAATCCACAATAATTCTTCATTGTAAATTCCATTTTAGCTACTCCACTATAAAATTTATTGTTTCTGGTGACAACTGTTTTCATACTGTATTTGTTCTTCACATAAGCAGCAGACATAAGTAGTTACCATGAGATGCTACTCATTAAGTTGGGGAAAATGAGTAAACTTGCCTTGGGCTTCAATTGCATCCCGTAGTTTAAAGTGAGAAATTCTCTTCATTATTATCAGCCTCTCCATTTAGGAGGCAAGTCCCCTCACCACCAGATCTTCCTGATTCTGTTCAATCCTCACTATAAGAGGTTTCTTCTCAAGTCCTGTTACATATAACTTTTCTTTGAAGTGTTAAACTTTTTTGCTCTGCAGTTAAAGTGGCCCTAATCCTGCAAAGAAGTTGCTTACAGCACTAATTTGAAGCACTAGACCTTACTAGAGAGTCATGATATGAGCAGCCACCCTCAAGAGCAGCTATAAAATACCTGGAAAGTTTATCAAACATGTTGACAAGCTTCATAGCTTCATATTCTTTTTGTTCTTCTGTCATTTCATCCATCGGATTGGGCATTGGTTCTTCCAAGTGACCAGTGATGAGGTTAATGCTGGAGGTGGGAGAAGAACAGTTTACATTTCCCTAGAAATAGGTACATTTTCTATCTTCTTGATAGCAGGAAAGAGGAACACAGTAACAAAAAGCACCAACAGAAGCCTGTCCAAACTGCATGGGAAAGTTTTTACTATAAAAAGCCAACCTTCATATTTACACCCTTTCTGTAGCCTTTTCATGTGAATCGTGACAGTATCATCTTGTTGATTTGCTACTGATTGCCTGTCACCTGCAAGAAATACACAGCCCCCTTGTACTTATTACGCTCTAATCCATACAGAAGTGGTTTGAAAGCAGGAGAATAATGTTGGTATTTATGACAATCTCATTAGTAATAATGACATAGGTGAGAAACAGAATGACAGGTGCATGTTGAAGATTAATTCTGTATATATATGTATATAATAAAAATCAGACTGAGCTTCTGTATGATCATTAAGTCCTCCAAAGGACTAGATCAGATTACTGATGCATGACTTGTACAGAAGTTATTTTGCTCCTTCCATATTTACCTACGTGACCTACTCCATTCCTCAGGGTAAATTTCAGTACAAGGCAATCTGATTGACTGAAAGTAGGCCTACTGGTTTGTTCCTTTTTTACCAAGTTCCACTTAAAACCTTAAGCTGTATTTGACACCTTTATTTTCTCCTCTACAGATATATACCCCACAAACACTAGCAGTTTGGCAATTTTATGTGAATTTCTAGAAAATCTGGGGCAAAAGTCATCCTTGCTAGGTTTGTTGCTACAATTTTTCCTAAAATTTCCTTAAAAATCTCTGATTTTCAGACTTGAATTCTAAATAGTTAAGTTAATCAATAACAGCTAAAAAGTTATTCAGACTCAAGCCTGTTTGTTTTTCTCCCCTGAAGCCATCTGACTATACAATGGTCGCTATTAGAGGCTGGTTTCTCAATAATTAGACCATGAAGTCAATAGCAGACAGTAGTTAACATAAGCACATATAATTCCAAAACTGGCCTCCCTGAAAAAGGTGAAGCAAAAAAAAAAAAGTCAAAACATCCAAATTACAACAGGGCTAAAACTAAAAAAATACTATACTTTGGCTTTGCAGATTTGTATTCTTCTGTATCTGTATCTTCATCATCTGAGTACCAATGATCTCCTCTTCCTCCTGCTAACAGGCCCCTTGCTGCCAGCAGTCCTGCTGCATTACCATAACCTGTATATTTCAACAGGCTGTCAACTGCAAGTGATACAGAAAATTACTCCGTTATAATCGAGTACAAAACAGAAAACAGCACAATGGTAAAAGAATTGAGAATTACAGCAAGAGGTAAGAGCAAAAACTTATAGAAAAGGGCTTTTTTTTTTAAGAAAAAGCAATTTTACCTCTCTCTTTACAAAGAACAAAAAGAAATTCTGCTGCAATTTGCTTTACTCCGAGGTCAACGTGTGTCATAAGGCGCACAAGCTTGTTTCTCACCGTTGTGCCAACCTCTGGACGATTTGATACATCTCTTAATGGTGGCAATACCTATCAGCACAAAAAAAAGAAGAAAAAAAGAGAAAACCAGCATAGAATGCATGTCAATACTTATCCAATCCACACAGAAACAGTCAACAATACAAGAAAATAGTCTAAGTTCTGCTCCTTCAAAAAAACAAAGGAATAAAATCAACCCACCTATGTTTACATGCACTACTAATGACTCTTGCTGAACATATTCAAGCCTTCTGGTCTGCCATCCTGGGCAGAAGAGTGCTCAGTCCCAAATGTAGAGTTTTAAAAAAGAGACAACTATTAGGAGCTTAAGAGCACAAATGAGTGTTCTAAAATAGTTGGCCAACAGGCAGCAGTAACCTAATGTTCTTTGTTTCTTCTGTTTTGCTCAAACATCTGGCCAAAGCACTAAAAATACCAGCTTAAGGGAACCTATGCTATTAACATGACGTGTAATTTCTACAGAACAATGAGTAGACTTATAATGAAAAAGCAGGAAAATAAGTCACATTGCAAGCTTCACTATCATGTGTTTCAAAAACTGGCTCTACACGTATAATGGAAATGCTACCTCCCAGAAGGAAAAGAAACAACAAACAAAAACTCTTTTAAATGCTCAAGCTACATCTCAAAAATATTTTGGAGAAAACACTATTTAACATTTCCTCAAACACATTCTTTTCCTCATTAAATGTCATTAATATCATTTTCAGCACCCAAGAAGTGCCTGAAATATGGCTGGGTTTGCATCCTAATATCCTCCTCCTTGTGCATACCCATTCAGACTCAAACCCTACGTTCATTTTTCCACACTCACAGGGTATGACAGGATCTGCAAAGAAATCTTGCCTGTATTATGAAATATTTAATTGTCTGAAGACTTCTGTAGGAATTATGGATCTTCAGTGTTTTTGAGGGAATGAAACCAAAGATGTCACTAATTGTCCTAAGAAATTGAAATCCTTTCTCTTCTAGGTGTCCAAGGTAAAAATGGCATGTTCTGTGCAAAATTAGTGCACAATTACTGCTGGGAAGTGATACTTAAAACGAATCAGTGCCACAGTATTGACTGCTTTGAAAAAAACCAGACCCCACCTTCTTCAAACTAAAAATTCAAACAACCAGCAGAAACAATTTACTTTGTCCCTGCTTACTTTCCCCAATGGGGATAGTACCATGACTGCCATTTCACAGAGTGTTGTAAGAATGAATTAATGTTTGTAGAATACTCTAACGCTAATACTGCGATGAGTGCCATAGGACAGTCCATGAGGAAATTAATCATGCTGTCTTCAGATGAGAATTTGAATAGTGCACAATAAATAAAGCCTAAGGCCAACACTTAACAATGAGGGTAATTCAAAATCTCAAACATCCGGTCATGCCGTTAGCAGCCTCCCTCCATTCTGAGCACTATATGAGGCAGTGGTCCTGTGGTAAGAGCCAGCATGCAATTATATTCTGACATCTAGACGCTGAGATGTCATAACGCAGACAACTTCATTTTCTAACTTCTGAACCTTTGGCTCTGCAACTTTTTTTTTCCTCTCCTTAAACTTAACAGAGCAGATGATTATCTTAGGAAATCCGCTGCGAACAAAACCAATAAACACCAAGAATGAGTTTCTTAAAATCCTCAAGAACACTCCTCTGGTATAAAGGAAAGAGGCAGCAAATATATGCAAAATATGCTCTTTTCCAGTATGTACTCCATTTAGGAATTCAGGCACTGCTTTGATCTGGGAGCAGCATCTAAGATGCAACCTGAACGTCACTGCAGCTGATGAAAAAGAGCATTTCTTAGCTGAAACAGAAAACACCACACCCAACCCCCAAGCCACAGAGATCCTTTAGATCTTTAACCACAGCATGGAAATATTTCTTCCTGCAAAAAGCCTACGCGCAGCCTGTACTGCATTAAACAGCTCTGTTAAGAGACCAAGTGATGAAGTGTGCCTCTGTTCAAGGACAGAGTTTGACTTTGACAGAAGGGCTGGTACACAAGTTTCAATTCCAATGACTTCTGCCTGCTGAGGTCAAACTAAAGACCAAGCAGAATCCACCAAAACAGCTCTACCTTCTTCGCTGGATACCACACAGCTTTGCCAAGTTTTATTAACTGCACTGAGCTTTGTGGGTAATTTAATATAAAACCATTCATACGTTTAAAGCACGTGAATTGCAGTGATGTACAAACCTCAACAACTTCATCGTTAGCTTCATATTCAAATTTTGATGAATATCTTCCTTACCTGAGCTTTGATAAACTTCCTGATATTCCTATGAGTTCGGCAGCATTCAGTTAATAAACTGAGAACTGGAGTCAGACCTTCTCTATAGCTGCTTCCCTAAAATATAATCAAATACAAATAAAACATTTTTAAGAGCAAAACTGTCTTTTGAAATACTATGAAGCCTTCAGTGAAGTCCTCTAGGTGGCCCTGCTCTAGCAGGGGGGGTTGGACTAGATGATCTTTCGAGGTCCCTTCCAACCCCTAGGATTCTGTGATTCTGTGAAGTCCTTTGTGGCAGCCAAAACATGACCTTTACATCAACAAATAGCCAAATGTTCATCCTCATACCCACAAACAAGTATGCTTCAGATATTCATGTGAATTTGCTCTCAATTTTGAGGTGTTTCACAACTGAGATGCAAGGACACCCATATTTGTGCTAAATACCACCTGAAAGGTTTCCAAGAAGCTCTACATATGCACAATTTTGCTTTAATGAAAGAGGCCCCCTTTGTGGAGGATCTTTACAGACCATACCTTGTCTATTCTCTTCTCCATGAAATCCAGTAAAACTTGAATTGCTCCCATATTCATACCATTGTATTTTATATCTGTTTCCTCTTGGGATGATGGACTAATAAGAACATCCAAGCAAGAAACGGGCACATTGCTTAAGAGGTTGACTGCATTGCTGAAACAGATTTAAAAAATTCATCATTTGTTTGGAAGAAAGAATTAAAACCAGAGTACAACTCACCATAAACTGTTTGTACAACTGTGACCAAAAAGAGTGCTCAACTCAAACAGTGCTTTATTCCTACACTCTGGGTTTTAAGGAGGGTGGCATGCATTATTGCCTGAGGGCTGGCTCTGGGAACAAACAATTTAAAAGACAGACAAAAGCTCCAGGAGCTATACTGCAGCAGAGCATTATTACTTCTAGCCCCCACGGTATCCCATTCCACAGACAAGGCACAGCCTCCAGCAGTGTGTTACAGCAGCTGATTTTGCAGGACAGCAGGGGGAACTCTCACATTGATTTGCAGTGGTCTGAGTTTTTCCCTCCTTGAAACTTAAAAAGCATTTTACAACAGATCCATATTACCATCATTAACGTGACAAACTACACCACAGAAAGCATTTCCTCCTCCTGTAACAGTGGGATGTGGTGGCAACTTCTCAGTCCCCTGAAATATTTTTACTTTTACTGAGCTTGTAGTGTATAGGAAATAGAGATGGCTTTTAATGTGAGTTTCAGATTTATTTACCAAATGCCACCTTTCAGTAACTGGAGGTCTTTGCTTTCTACTAAGCACTAAGCACAGAGGAGAGCTTCCCAAGTATCCATTAGGTGCTTCAGAGTCCCCTCCTCCTCTTTAATGGAGTAAGATGGAAGTTACTTTGCAAGGGTCTCCTCTATGGCACACATCCCTCGACTACTAAGCCCATCCTGTTCTCCATCCTATTCTCCTTATACAGACTTGTGTTTGCACTCTCCTGAATGTGGGACTAAATTACACCGATGCTGCAAAAATCAGGTTTTCCTTCTGATGCCCAACTAAGCCTATAAATGGACATATTTAGAAATACTACACAACTGATTAGGCTTAGATATGCAGATTACAAAGCTATCAACAGAAAGAACTATGAGTGTGGATGTTTCAAGGATTGGTGAAGTGTTCCAAGAATAGAGAAAACTTTTCAAACAACTTCATTTAACACTTTCCAATAATATCTGCTTAGAAGCTGCCCTCGGTTTTTTATGTTATTAATAAAATTCTAACAAAGAATTAGTAAAAGAAAAAGCAAACCATGACCAAAAGTCAAAACATAACAGGATTTCTAACAAATGTGCTGGTTTTGGTCTGATGAGACCGGCTGACTGTTCTGTGTTGTGCCATCTCCCTTTTGCTCTTTTAGTAATTGAAATTCAGACAACTTCTACTTTTTGGAAAGCTTGTTCCCTTTGTTCTGTTTCTAATTCCTGTTTAAGATATATCTTTTATATCACAGAAGTTATTCCTCTCCAATAATTCAGGAACAGTCAGAAACAACACAGAGTGAAATTCAACAAATATTTGGTGGCTTCAGGCCTTTCATCAAAAGTTCTCTTTTTACCAGTTTCTTATTAAACAACCAAGTTCCCAAACACCTACAAAATTAATTTTCTGGATCACTGTGTCTGAGCTATTCTTTTCAATAAATGAAGCCCGGGTTTCTGATCTTTGTCACTCCACTGACAGTTTTATTTGTGGTCGAGGAGTGTATGAAATTCTCCAGCTACCAGGAAGTCACTGACTATGCACAGATCCACACAATAGTGTTTGCATTCCTACTCCAGGGGGTAGAAATACTGCGTATATTACTCTCCCCTTTTCGGCTTCCTAGAGATCATTAATCACTGGGACATGACATCCACCCACTCATGCTCCCAGCCCCCTCCTGATATGCAAATTCAGAAGCAAAGGCCTATTTAGAGCTGCTGAATGCCTTGATTAAAACCTTGTTAGTGGGCAAAAATGGCACTCGCTCTAATATGTGGTGCTTTAAGCTGTTCATATTCAATCGTTAAGTAATGACATGACATAACCACAATAATGACAACAATACCAGGTACTAAATTAGGATATTTTTATAGCTGACTTCTGCTTATTTATTCAAAATAAAGTCACAGTGACAATCAGTACATCACAGCTTCGGGCATGTCTCCAGCACCTGATGCTCACATGAAATAAATCCTCAGCTTACACATTCAGAGCACAAGCGTTCATACAATGTGCTTTAACAGGCTGCCCAAACCCTTCAGTTCACTTTGTTCTTATCATTATTTTCATAACTGCCTTACTGATAGGCTCCAGGTGGAAAGCAGAGAGGGCAGTTTCACTCTGCTGACTCACACCTCATCTCCAGCAATAAAGACTGCCCCAAGTCCAACATGCTGAACAGCCCAAACAACAATGCAGCCTTTTTTTTAGCTATCCTGTGCTAGCTGCAGACTGCTAACACAAGTTTACTCATTCATTATTGAAGCTCCATCAAGAAGGAAAGTTTTGCTTGACCAAATCCATTAGGTGACTGGAGCGGGGCCCTCAGATCCAGGCCCCTGAACCCTCTAAGGATTTGGAGGGGCATTATTCTGACTGTATTTCTACTCCAGAGCTGCCTTGTGATGAACAGTCTTGATGGAAAAGCATATTCAATTATTCTGCTTTCACTGCATCCAGTACCATTCCAAGACAAACTCTGGTTCTTCAAACAGGCTGAAATATTTGAATCACAGGAGTCAAAACCTGTGTGGTGCTCTTCTAGTGTGTCAGAAAACCCCCACACGCAAGTTATGACGTAGATTGAGATTGAATACTACAAGCAGCAATACCAGACTTGCATTCTTTCTTCTGTCAGCTTGAGCTAAACAAACTAGTTACAGTTAGCTAATAGAAGGAGAAGGTTGTTTTCCCAGCACAACAGAAAGACTGATACAATGGGGATCTGAGTGATGGAGGAAAGGAAGCAACTGACACGATACAAGGCTGTGATAACCACCCTCGTTTCTTTTTTGCTTCTCCCTCTCACAACTGTGGAGAATAAAAGCCCAAGTGGGCAGCATCTCTACACAAAATACCCCTTCTGAATGAAAAAAGCAGGGACAGAAATCACACCAACAATATGCATTTTCCACAGATGCCTACTTCTATAGGGAAAGCCCTTTTGGGATCTCATGTGCAAGTGTTAGCGAAAGCTAAACCCAAAGGGATCTGCATCAAATGCATCCTTTTGCAGTAGCACAAGAGAATTAAATTTTACAAGGTGATTACCCGAGTCAGATTATTGGACAAGGAAACAGAACATATTTTGACCAGTAGAGCATCAGCTATATAACAATTCACCTGGACATCAGGCAGTCTTGCTGACTATGTACAAGCTTACATGCTGAAAGCCAATCTCTATCTTCCTGTAGTTGTTGATTTTCTGCAAATCTGCCCAATTTCCCCACAAGCAGGGAACTTACTCCCACCAGGCCCTTCCTTAAATGAGGATGAGGATGCAAAAAACCCACTGTAAGCAGCAAAGGGAAAACACCGACTGCCTTTCAGGACACACTCAGCACTAAGTTTAGTCATGGGAACTACTGCCAAAATTATTCCAAACTCGTCTCCACCAACGGAGAAGGGCTCTGATGTAGGATTTTTAGTGTTCACCTACTAAGACTGTTGATCTCTAAGAGCTTTCCAAGATTTTAACCAAGTTCATTTAACACTTTCAAGATTGCTGTGTGTGAAAAGCTATATCCTTCTTCCTGGAGGACTCCTGGTGCAGAAGATCTTCAGAAGACCCTACATTTAGACAGACATCTCTGAAGAAGAAAATGGCACCACTGAGCTTCATTGCCAGGAGATAACATGGTTTTGAAGCTACTGTACTGTCAGGCCCTGGGAATGGCTGACCTACTTGGATATAAATAAGGATGTTATGGGGAAAGAAAACTGACACTGAACAGAGAATGACCACCTCACTAAAAATACTCCTAAATTTTGATGGATTATTGGCTGCAAATACATAACAAACAATTGGGGTGCAGGAATGAGGCAAAAAACCAATGCACCTAATATTGCAAGATGATTCATCTTTGAGGAAAAAAAACTATTTGTACTTTTAATAAAACAGGCTGGAGCTATGGGAGATAAAATACCAAAGTTTTACCTCCATCCCAATCCATCAGAATTGAAAGAGTTACATAAAAAAAATCTCAAAATGCACTTTTTTCCATCAGCTTCTGTCCAAAACAGAAGTTGCATTCCACTTCAGATCTTCCATATGTATTTTCATCCTCAGTTACACTCACACACTAAAAAGATCTCAGAAAGGTCAGCTACATTATTATTGATCCAAACCAGCAATCTTGTCAGCCACTTTCTCTCTGGAATAGTAGATGTGATTCAACAGTAGTTCAGTTTCATCAAAAACATTCATAATATTGCACTCAAAATGAATAGTTTTCATGGTTTCTCAAATTTCCACTTCTAATTTTAGCCTAAGTACTTCTTTCTATTTTTTTTAATAATAAAGAACCTTTTAAAATAGATTGGTTCTGTAATTCTACCAACCTGTGCAACTCTTCAGTTTTGTCTTCAGTAGGGCCCGTGGTTAATAAGCAGTGTCGAAGGATGGCAGCCATGTAACGAAATTGATGAGATTCATTCTATATAAATATAAATTATGAAGATATTTTTTCATTTTGAAGATTGCAAGTGGGGGTTTCAGGTCACTAGAATAATAAAAATTAAAGATGGAAAATACCTATTAGATCATAGCATCCATCCCTATCAATAAAAGGACTGTACCTTAGAGTTTACTGAATGCTAAATGCAATGTGTCACATGCTGTCCCTTTAACCAGGCCTTGTAAAAGTCCCTGGGGAACTTTTTTTCCAGTTAAATGAGCCTTTACTATGAGAAAACCCCGTTACAAGCATTTGCTCAATTCCACACCACAATTCCTAATATAGCACTACTATCTTCCTTCCTGTTTTTACACCCAGACACCTCTTCATGCATCTAGATTACATGTGTTCTTCATTTAATTTGCCTCCTCCTCATTTTCACCTTTTGCTGCCAACAGTTTCCTTCCCCAACCCAGTCTATTTCTTTTTTTCTAATTCACTTGCTTCTTGATACTGTTCCTTTGATACCTTTTCTCCATTTTGTTAATAACTTCTCTAGTCTCAGCAGCCTTATTTGCCCTACTTTTGCTCTCTCCAAGCAATTCCCCCTTCCAATCTCCCACCAGACAGCAGCCACACAAAGTACACCAGTAACTGCAATCATTTAACTGTGTGTATCATTGTCCTCGTCCTTTTTCATTAGCTTTTCTTGGCATCCATCATATGTTCTGGTGTGTTTGACCTAGCACAAAGCACCCAATGCATCTTTTGTAACATCAGCACCCAAATCTGCCAGCTCTACCACCTGCAGCTCTTGTCTGCCTTTGCTACTGCAAAACCATCACCAGTCATTAAATACTGGTGTTTCAGATCATGCTCTCCCACTTAGGATTGATCTCATTTTTCTACCCACATGCCTAACCTCTCTGCTCTCCTCCTCTTTTCCATCCTGTCTGCTGTTTCTAATCACTTCAAATTCTGCATCTTCAGCCCACTTAATTAACATGCTGTTTACTCTGCTTACAGATCATTAATATTCCCACTGGGATACTTGTTAAGCAGAACGTCACCTAACGTAACTGGCTAACCTACTAAAGAGCTCTTTAAAGTTTCCTTGCTTTTAGGAGCTGTTGTTCAAGATACTATATAAGCTTTATTTTGAAACACAAAAGCTTCTTCCACCCCAGAATCTCTCAAACTCTAATCAAAGAGAAAAAAAAAAAAGGTTACTCAGAATTTCCTCCAATCTGAAGGAAAATTTCCTGACAGCTGCATGCTTGGGCTCTTAAGGGAGGAGAGATTTTGCAGGACAAAATCTCCCTCATTTCACAGACAGCGATCACATGAAATCTTATCAGGTGATACCACAACTGTGTGCCACCTCCCACCCACCTTTCTGCAGTAAGCTGGGCTTTTAATCTCTCAAGGTTCCCAGGATTTTGTGAGAGTATACCAACTTCAAGATACAGAGTTCGAGGGCTTACTTCTCATGAGCTGAATATGTAATACAGCTTCATTTTCCAACTTAACACATGCCATTCTTTCTGCCACGTGGAAGAACTTAATCACAATAATACTTCTAAAACTCTGAACTAGCAAAGATTCATGCAGCTGTGTTACATGCTTGACTACAGGTGATTTTTCTCAAGTTTCTATTCTTACCCTATGTAGGCCACTATCTCCAGAGATAAAGCCATCTCATACACTTACATGAAAAAGTTTTTCCTAGACAGCTAATTATTAGCGAGCAGCATTTCTATTCTTTTGGAAATCTAAGACACTGATGAAATAGTCTTGTGTTTGTTATATTTGAAAAAATCCAGTTCTAATTTGCATTATATAATCCAAGCTATTCTCCCATTACACAGAAAATGCAGAGAGATTTTTTTGCCTAAGCTGTAAGAAGAACAAAACATATTATTTTGGTATTCAAAGCAGTAAGCGTTCCAGACTCAACGCCTCTTGAAAACCCAAGCTCATCAACACGTGGCACAGTTGGAATTCAGACAGCTTTTCTCAGAATGATCTTGCATATAGAGAAATTATGATGCAAAATGTCAAGTCCACCTTAGCTGCTACTTTGAAAAATGGATCATATTCCACCAAAATGACTGTAGCACAAGTATTAAAATCCTTCCTCTGGGTCTTGGACGAACACTGCCTCTTGTGTATCTACCTGCTGGTTCTGGCTCTTGTAGGCTAAACAAAACCAATTTAGAAAACACTTCAGCTAAGCCTTACCTCGCTGTGCACATTCCAACTGTCAAGTGTTACATTAAAAAGAGCCTTAAGTGCCTCAATGGCACAATCTGTCTCTTGCAAGGACAGAGGAGGCCTGTCGCGATCTTCTGCTGCTTTATATTCTTCTGTCCATCTCACACTCAGGGAGCTTTCCAAAGCCCGAGTCAAAACTTGCACCCCTTGTAGTTCCTGACGCAGCTGTGATCTAATATCCGTGTGCAGAAGAGACAAGAGGAAGAGGAGACGCAGATCAAAGCATTTAATGTCATCAGCCAATTGGCTGTCCTTGCATTTTTCCAGAAGATTGCAGAGCATAGCTGCAAGATTCAGTTCCAAACTGAGCTTCTGTGCAACAGCACTATTGAAAATTATGTTACAGAGGCATTTTAAAGCTTCTACTATAACAGGAAATTCAGACACTCTCTCCAAAGGATCTTCTACAGTGTCCAGCTTTGCTAGCCTCATAAGGATCTGCATGTTCCTCTTCGTGGTTACAGGCACCAAAACCTTCTTGTCCCTGGAGAGAATCCGGAGGGCCTCCAGGCAGGCAACTTGACATGAAGTTTTGGTGTCTTTTTCAAGGATGTTTAGAATTCCCTCGCACAGTTTCTGTGCAAACACAAACAAACAAGGAACTGTGTTAGCATCAAAATATTGGTGGCAATAGGAAACTGCTTTTGCTAAGCTTCCATATAACATTTTGAGTTTTTCTCTGACTAGGTATTCTGCGTTAGCTCTTCAAAATGTAAACTACTGCATAAGATCTCCAAAGATCCTCAAAAGCAGTTTTCCTCACGGATACAATCCAAATAAATCAACACTGGCAAAAGCATTAAGCCAGTGGTCAAATGCTATCCACCACTGCCAGTTACCACATTTTCTCAGCGTCGGGACTAAAAACTTCAGTCAGAGTAACAAGGCTAGAGAGCAGTGAAAGGTGTTAAAAACACATCAAAGTATGAGAGTCACAACGCCAAAATTATAACTTGAGGTTGTTTCAGTCATGCTGCTGGGAGAAAAGAAACCAAACCAAAATAACAGCTGCTCAACATCAGAGTATTAGTACTCGGTGTTTGGTAACAGCTATAATTTGTGTTGCCACTTCAACCTCATCTACAAACTTCTCCCATCGTAAGGAAGGTTCTTGGAAATGTTACTTCTGATACAGCAATGTTTTATTGGAAGACTTAAGCTGTGGCAGTTTTATCAAGCCAGTAAAACTGCTGTGTTGTCAACGCAGCTTGTTCCTGAACCTGAAATACTTCACTGATACAGATTCTTCTGCCAGAGACAGAAGTATGATTACAGGGAAGTTCCCCAATACGTGGCAATACAAACTGCATTGTACCTCACAGGAAACAGTTCCTTCCACCTTCTCTCCCCCCAGGCTTTGTGTCTTGACCACTGATCTGAATATATCACCAAAGAAGCCAGAACAGCAACTGAGTCGAATAGCCCTAGTGCAATTGTCTGCTTAGGATCTGAAATTCTTATTGTGGTCTCAGTCAATAAGAAAAATTACCAAAAAGCATAGGAATACCAGTAAAGTGAAAACTAGTTCTTGGGAAATGGTCCCTGGAATTGCACTTTTCACCACCACCACAACAAAAAGGCAGGGAGCACAACAGCCCATCACCCTGACTCAAAGTGTAAAACAGAAGTTCCACTTGGGACATGCAAGCAAGTTTCGGGATGAAGCCCACCCAGAAGCACCACCCAGATGACCAAGACCTTGACTACATCTTACCATCACACAGGCAGCATAAGAAATCTGTCAGAATATCAGACACCTCAACAGTATAAAGCCCACATTCAACAACCTGTACAGGCATACAGGTACTGACAGGGGAATTTCACAGACAAATACCTCAAAAAAGATACTTAAGCACATAGTTCTCCAACATTAACCTAACGCTGCTCCCACAGATCTGTACAACCCCTGACTTAATCATAGGATGTTAGACCTACACTAAAATGTTTTTGAAGCTGGCATCTTGAAAGCATTTTTAAATAATGCCTAGGAACCAGCAGTGACCAGCCTATACCCACAGTCAAATTACCTGGGCACAGCTCAACTTCCTACAAATATTTTGTTTCTATTCTGAAAAGTTTTCCATACAATTAACTTTGTTCTGCAAGCTGAAGCAACAGTCGATAAGTCTGCCTGGTTTTGAGGATGAACAGAGAACTGAACAGCCAGTTCTGAGAACTTCAGGAAAAGGTCACTTTATTCTGCTGCCTGTCGAAGCACATTGCTATTACCAATACCATCCTAACAACATAAGAACCCAACTTACCAGCCTTCCCCAAACCAGGATGCTGAATGAACACTCCAAACACAGTGGGTCAGATAGACTACCTTACCAGTACATAAATACAGCACAAAAACATGCCTGATTTTTCATTAACAGTACTGAAGGGCTCTTCTAAGACTTTAATACCAAGGATCACTTCATAAATTACCTGATCAATATTCATTTGAACTAAGGGGAGTTGTCACTCATTTCTGTTAGCAGCAGAACCTACACCCATCTTACCTCTGGCACTCTAGTCTTTAATCTCAATCTGATAAAACCTTAGCACTCATTTGACTACAAAGAGACCAATCCTCACAAATTCAGACTCATCTTTTTTTTTTATCCTCCTCACCCTAATTTGCACCCACCTGCTGCTATGGAAAAATCACTGCAAAATGTCAAAAGCTCTGCAGGGGAGATCCCAAAGGGCACCAAACTCCCACTGACTTGCCAGGGGAGGCAGAAGCCTAACCCTCTCTCCATACATCTGAAGGCCATCCTTGCAATTTAATTAAAGATCATAAAAATCACCATCTTGTGTCTTCAGACCTTAGTGAAATGCAGCAATGAATATCCTTAGCTCTGAACAGCTGTACTAAAGACAGACACTAAATAGAACACAAGCATATATATATATTTTTGAGATTAAGCAACCTACTCACACACTAAAAAACCCCAAACCATTGGCATGATTGTAAGGTGCTTCCCTTCCTACATGTTCCTGAAACTCTAGGGTATAAAAGAGTTCACAATATAAGCAAGGCTATAGCTTAGTTTTAAAAGCATTTATTAATACAGCCTTATGCATACTGTAGTAACTAAGTCATCACACACTTCAGAACAGGTTACTTCCATTAAAAAATAAATAAATTATTTTTCTGTAAAGAAGCAAAACTCACAAAAGTAAAAGACACACAAGAGCTGTTGACAAAGTTCTCTGGAACTAGACCTGCATGAGCCAAGAGTGATTTTCAAGGAAGCAGCATTCAGCTACAACACTGCCCCTTGCAATACTGCTGAAATCTGTGACAGTGAACCACTGCTGGCTGATCTCAAGTGCCAACAGGAGCTTAGGAAAAAGCAGAGCATCTGATTATAGTTGAAGACTTACCCATGGAAAGTTTTGAACCAAGGAAACAAAAATTCATCCTGTTAGGAAACTGCCTTGGAGACAATTAAAACCAAATGCCATACAGCACATTTTCTGTTTTCTCCTTGATGGTGCAAGGGAAGTGATGTGCAGCAAGAGGAGAAACTGGAAAGGATGTGAGCACAAAAATATTAACTTCTGAATTTCCTTTAGTTGGTGCTTTTTCTACCACCCTGTCGGTCACAAGCATGACATAAGCTAAGGGGCACAGATGTTATTTATCTGGTTGGGAATGAAAGCAAGTGAAAAAATGTATAATTTAGAGAGCAAGGTAGCTCCTCTTTCACAAAACACATGATGGGTGTCCTAGTCTCAGGGATTGCTATCCCCTAAATTACTGCATGAACTTCACATTTCTTTTTTTTAGTTCTATTCTTTCACCACTCAGAAGGAATCTTGACTTTCATCACTTGTGCTACTGCAAGAAGTAGATACTTTTCCACAGAACCAAGGCAGTTTCCAGTCTTTTAAATCTTTTTTAGAATAGTAAAATACATTTACTTCTCGAAAATTCAGGAAGTCTCAGCTTTTGTGCTAATAGTAAGATTAAGCCAGAACAACATACACCATTCCTTTTGCCTGTGATGTGACTTTGGGCAAAAAGGAATCATCTCTTTATTTCCATTTTATTTCATCATTTTTGCTTACAGGCTAATTTGATTGAGGGGGAGGGGAGAGGGAAACACCAAGTGCTTATTAGCAGGTGCTTCTATTTGCCAGACTCAACCTCAGCTGGGGATAGGAGGTGCTTGTGAAAAATAGGGTGCTTCATGCTCTTGCTCTTTGGTCCTGGGGTGCCTGCCCATGAGGTCCTTTTCCACTTCTCTTTATGTTTGAAGATGTTTAGAAAGCACACTTGACCTATATTCACTTTTCTCAATTCACAGTCCACTGAACTTTGGCTACATTATGTCAGCTGAATTTACTGTAGCTTTCTCACCACCAGAGTAATAAATGTCTTGGTGATAAAAGGAGACAATTTCCCTTTATTTGCTGCTGCTGCTTTGGTAAATCATCCACTTTACTTATACCGGCCTCGGGATTAGAGCAAGAACAAGAGAATATAGTCCTCATTCTGCAACTATTCCAATGCAAGCAAACACTGCTCTGCTGAATGTAGCATTTATTTTACACATAGACTGCTCAGTGCTAGAGAAGCTGCAATTTAAAGATGAACAACAAAAGTTCTGCTAAACAGTACAGAAATAGAGTGTATAGGTTATCTCTTCTTTTCTGCACCTCTACCACTGAATTACTCCATAGATGCTCTAAGTACCAGGAGGGGTACTCTTCTTAACCATCAAGTTTCAATTAAAGCCAGGTGAGGGAAAACCCCAACCTGCTGTCAGACAAAAATGACTTGGAAATACCTGTTCCCATTTTTTCTTTCCCTCTGTGACAGAGCATATGTGTAACAAAATTGCCAGAAAAGTCCATCAAGGACAGAAACTCTACAACAGCAGAACACAGGAGGCACGCTTGAGTTTGTATCACCTTCACTCATTTCTCAAGGTCAATGTTTTTAAGACTACTCCAGATATTTCAGGGCATACATCCATCCATCCTGAAGGAACAGCAAGTTACTAGCACATGGAGAGCAATATGAGTATTAGACTTCTGAATTTCTTACTCTACTCATAAGGCTTAACTTAAATAAAAATCAAGATTTTTAAAGAACTGCCCACAAAAAATCAAATGTGTCTTCCCCACTCTTCTTTAATAGCTGAAAAAGGAAAAGTCACAGACCTAACCATGAGTGTTTGCTCACTCTCTTCACATGAACCAGAGTTCACCCACTTTTTCAGGATGAACCAGAAGCTGCCATATCTTTGGCCTCATCAAGTGTTACGTGCCAAAGCACATCCTTTATTTAGGAGACTGGAAACATCATAAATGGTGTCAGGTCATGCTTTTCTTTTCCTGCACTGGCTTAAGTCCTTATAGTTCACTTGTCTTATGAGTCATGTTTTTCATCACCTTCAAATTTCAGTTAAATCATCTCTAGCATGTTCTTAAATTAATTCAACCTAGTTCTGCATCTGTTCAGTAGTGAGAATGGTTAATGAAATCAACTGGAGTGCCAAACACAAAGTTCACAAGGAAACTGAATTTCCCTAATAGGTCTTACAGGGCTGCTGCTGTTCACCCCCTGTGTTGCTATCTCTTCCTCAAACTCACCTTCTGCTACAAAGATGAAGATTCATAGCAGACTTCACCCAGTTTTCAGGCAGATGAAAGGAATGTTAATAGCAACCACAATAAACTGCACATGAATTTTTGCAACTCTTTTAAGTTTGTGTGGCTCCCAAAGTTATTCAGAAGTGTCTCTCAAAACTCAAGTCCCTCTCCATCTCATGCAAGGCAAAATTCAGCAGGTTACATGTTTCTTATACTTTCAGTAGACTGTGGAAATCAGCGTGGCAGAAAACCAAAAAGAAACTGGTTTTGGCAAGTCAGATATAAGAGATTCCAGGAGCAGAGAGGCATAACTTGGAATTGCTGACTAAGAACTCTAGCTGATCACTTCTGCTAACAGGAGCAGAGTTAAATGCATAAAATAATTGTTTTACTCTGCTACTAGGTTTCAGAGTTACGTATCCAAGGCAGTAAGAAAATAAGCCCAAGAGTATTTGAAATGTTAGTTCAAGCTTTCATTTTCTCTGGAAGTCAAGACAACATCTATAGTCAACTGTGCTGAATAATGGGACAATTCATTAGATAACCACATCTGAAAAGTCTATACCAAATTTTTGCCTACTCTGTGGACAGATGTAGGCAGGGAGAGAAAGGGTACACTTGGATTCCTTGAGGATTCAGTTTGCTTCATTTCAAAACTTCATTGTTCAGACCATATCAACAGCAGGAGGTTGGGCAGCCAGCTCCAATGGGGCAGAGGTCCAAGTCTCAGGGCTGAACATCCAAGAGCTTAGGCTAGAGGGCATTCTGCAGGTAAGGTGAGGAGCACACACAGTAATCCCTGCTGTCAGAACCTGCTCTCAGCAGCCCTCCTTGCCCTTCCCATTGAATAAGGGAGAGGGAGAAACCATTATGACCTCTGTAACCCAGTGGTGAAGAAAGGGTTTTAAAGGAGAGATGGATTTCACTTGCTTGAGATAAACCTTAGAGATGTAAAAACTGAAAAATGCNGAGATGGATTTCACTTGCTTGAGACAAACCTTAGAGAAATGTTGGATGGGAGTGGGCAGGACTAGAGGGAATTTGAACAAAGGCTTAGTATCAATGAAGGATACTCAGTAACTTTTCTTCTCTTCCAGACTGCCACTCCCTGAAGGGGTTTCAGTAAAGTCTGAACAGTAACAACAACAATTAATGCTAAAATACCACACAGTGTGCCCACAGGAACACTCGAGCTTAATATTTTTATAGGACGGTCACTAATGACTTTAAAAGCTTGCAACAAAGTTACTGGGAGGAGAAACGTTGTGACTGCAGGAGCCCTCAGACCTCCCAGAAGTGTCACAGTGTCAACAGGGCTATCTAGTAAGGAGGCTCCTTTGAGATTTAGAACATGACAGCATCTTGCTCCATCAACATATTTTACTGCCTCCAGCCTTCCAAAGTTCAAATCTGATACAGTCCACAGCCTTAAGGAATCTCCCCACATCACGAAATTTAATGAGGAAAGTCCCACAATACATTTGATATGATTTACCATCATCTATTTCAACACTTCTAAACCACTCAGCAATGCAAGGGAAAAGACTGTTTTGGTGATTTTCTTCCACAAAAGGAGGCCTTGAATTGTAGACCTATTATGTTCAAATTGAACCTGAACAATAAATCAAGAAATCTGATCTCTAACTTTAAAGCTTTGTATTATAGGATTGACCTAACACAGTAAGACAAAGCCAGAAGAATAGAAACCAGATGTTGTAAGTACTACAAGAGGTGAAGTTGACAAAACACAAGGAGTTGAAGAGGAAGGATGTTAATTGTGAAGACCCTGCTATTTCAGATAAGAGTATGGCTTAAGAGTAATGTTCTTACATTTGGCTGCTGCTTCCCCCACCTCCCCCAAAACTCAGCATCTTCATTCAATTACTGAGTCAGTCTTGGACAGTCTTATTTATTCTGTTATGTCACCTAGGCAAATGGTGCTGTAGCTCATTTCCAGGCCACAGGCAGTGCTGTGATTTTCATACCAGTGTAAGCCTGTAAACAGCACAAATGTGTTGCTACTTCAGAAACAGGATTTGAACCAGTCAAGCTATAAAATAAAGGAGAACAAAGCTATTAAATGATGAGAAGGAGGTTCCAAATATGACCTTTCCTTTTTGTATTAGGACTTGTGAGGCTTGAGCTGAAGAGCCCACTGTGCCACATCGACGGGGAGACACTATGCCCAACAGCTCTCTTCAAGGTGAAGTTGCCAAATACTCATCTTCTGGAGTTGATTCCAGCACAGACCTAAAGAAACAACTGTTTCTGTCAAGCCTCCCACGCTGCTATGAAGTGTTGCAGTTCTGAAGACTGAACCTTTTCCAACACAGCAATGTCAACAACTTCTTGGCTGCTTGAGAAAAATAAATATTTTCAATTTCAAAGAGCTAGAGAGCTGGTTAAGCTCCTCTGAAGCAACCACGCTGCCTTAACTTCACATTCTATTCCAGAACACATTTACCTCTGGTTGGTGATTTCTGTACTGTTTACACACACAAACTGAAAACAGACTTTCAGAAATTCTTTTTATTAGTATATGACAAGTTAAGAAAGAATGGCAACAACTTGATCTGCCTGTTATTCAAGTACATCTTCCAGTACAACACAGGTTGCCACCTGATTTATATCCATAGCACCCATCATACAGGCCAATGCAGACACATCACAGAATAGGTGCACTTGGAAAAAACCTTCAAGATTGTCAAGTCTAATCATTAACCTAACACTGCCAAGCCCACCACTAAACCACATCCCTAATCATACATCATTAAACAAAACAACCAGGACAAGTGACAGGTGGTGTTACAATATTGGCTTTTTACCATCCTGTCATCTATTAAAGTCTGGCTGCCACATCCAGATACACAAGCTTTATAGCATTACCTCTCTTCCTGCCTTCTAGAGGACCTACTTTCCTCCTGGAGTTTGGAACAAACTCACTGCTGACCTAGTTAGTTTACAGTGTAAAGCAGCAGGATTTGATAGCCATATTATGGCTGAAATTTTGCTGTCTGATCTACCCAGCTTCTACAACCAAGCCTTTTGACCTGGCTTTCCTATTTTCATAGCGTGTTACTGTTGTATACAGTTGTCCTTTCCCTAATCACATCCAACCTAGAAAAGCAAAAAGCATAGTTATGCCTGTGTTAGAATGCAGCTATGCTATAAACACAACCTCGCTCTCATTCGAAGGTCATGGCTGAAGCTGTGTGGAGGGGCAGAGAAAAAACCTGCACTGCTCCTGTCGAACTTTTACTTGCAGTCTTGCATAGACAGAAATGACTTACAAAGTCCGTGAGGCTTGCTGAAGTAAATACCTAAAAACAGATTTCCATGTAGGCATGAACAAACCCAATAAGCAGCAAGAGATTGGTAAGATTATATATTGCATTCGTCAGGTTATATGGCAAGTTTCCAATAGCATCTGAAACCAAAGACAAAATCCTCAAGTCTTTCTGTATTTGTGCCCATACCTGAACTTCGAGTCTGCTACATGATTTCATTATGGATTGTGACCCTTGGGCTGAACTCTCTTTTGCTGCAATCTTTCTAAGCTAATAGTAGGAGAACTGCAAATCCTATCAGTTCGAGTGTGTTTCCATACTACTGCACAAAAAATGGAATTGTTTCTGAAGTAGCATGAGCTTACATCATGCAGTCTTCAAGCAATCACCACTGGTTTTGCTGACACCTTCAGCAGTCTGCTCTTAGCAAGAACATGCACTATTTTACCTTTCAATTTAAAGCATATTTAGTTTTTTACCTTAAGAATGAGTGCTCAGTATTTTACAGTTACTAAGAATACTGAGCACGTACCACTGAGTAGCTATCAAAAAAGCAAAACCACCAAACACCACACAGAGAACACCCTATACCCCCCAACACTCATTGTCTGCCTTTACCTCTTCCCAGTTTTGCTTCTGATCTTTTCTCCTTTCCTGTATTCTCTACTTAGCATCCAGCTTTCCAGACTAGACACTTTATCATTCTCAGCGTAAAGAGGTCGAAGGGATGTGGAGGAAAGAGATGGAAGGACACAAACACCTTAAGAAAACCAAATTAAGGTCCCATCTGAGTTCTTCAATAGATCAAAAAGGACACACATAGCCCACTGTGACATAACTGAAGGTCAGCTTTGAAGTAAAGCCCCAGGTGAAGCCAAGCTAAGAGATCTTTGAGTCATCTGTGTAATAAAGAATTGTAATTTAAGGTGACAGTACATGTAATTGATGGGTTTGTAAATGCAAAGGACAGAAAGACCTGCCATCCCACCCTTTTCTACCAGAAAAAGGCTTAGTATCTGAAAACATTTAGATTTTGCACAAAATCATGTGTCAAATTTGAGACAAGCTATCCTTGCAGGAACCTTGCAATTCTGATTTCAAGCTTCAAGTTTATGTCAGAAGTAGCATAAATGTCCAGCCTCATTTACTACTGAATATTTTCTGAATATATATGCAAATCAGCCCCAAAACTAATTAGACAAAAGAAAGAAGGGGTCTTGTCATTACATATTGTGCCATAACAAACAACTGGAAAAAAAATATAAAATAAGGAAAAAGGAAAAAAACTGTGGGGCCACAGATGAATCTCAAGGGAGCTGTTAAGCCCTGGCAGACCTGTACAGCTCCAAGCTTTAAGACCCAAACAGCTTTGGAACCTGATGTGTGCAGTAGGCATTCTGCTGATTACAGCTACCTTTGGATTAACAGGCTTCTGTAGCTCTGTCTCCCTTACAGCACCAGAGCTTTCTTCTGTACTTATCTCTTCATCTTAATCTCTAATATTCTTTAAGTGCCTCAGACAAGAAATGTGCCTGTGCTACTGCTGAGAGAAAATGGAAACACGTATTGCAAAATTTTTAGTTCAGTAGTTTACAAAAAAAGTATCTCTATTCCTCCAACCCATCCCAAATCTGTATCCAACAACCTTATTCACAGTCTCCTCTGGTACTACTTTTATTTATGACAGGGTGTTTTGCTAGGGGAATGTGATTTTCCCTTCCAGACGAGGAGAGAAGAATGGGTAGTGGTCATGTCTTTCACACTGAAGAAACAAAAACCAAACCAGAATGTTATAATCACTACTTGCACTGTTTCACAACGCCAGCTGAGAGACTGCTTTTACTTTTTTATGCTTCTAACCACAGCAGGTATGCAGCTCCATAGCTACTTTTACTTACCTTCCTTTTATCTTCATCTGCTGGCTCAAACCTGAAAACGGCCCGGTTCTGGAACAAATAAATAAACAAATAAATAAGAGTTTGCTTTTGTTACACAAACACCAGCTGCTAAATATGCAAAACCTGAAAAACTATCCCAAAACTTCAGGAGTCTGGTTAAGCTAATGAGGTCATAACCACACGAACTCACATCCCTTTCCCACTCTACCCACCAGCAACCCCTTCGCTAAGTGGCTCCAGCTAACAATTTCACAATGACTGCTGGTGCAGAGCAAGCATTTATCTGTGGGCCGTGTTTCTGATGCAAGTTAACAACCTCATAGGTGGCACAGGGTGAAAAATGTTATGTACAGCCTCGTGTTTTACAAATGCCTTATTAGTCACACTCTTCCCCCAGCAGTTCTTCTCTACAAGCTTTTGACTGCGCTTTGAAGTGTCCCAAACCAGAGCAACCCTAGTATGACCTTGCCCAAATGAACACACAGGACAAATCAAATAAGCCTTACTACAAACCCCACCATTTTCCATGTTGTGGCAACTTTCAAAGAACATGCCCAAATAAATCAAATAATTAACACAAGATAGACACGGTCTAATGAGTAGTTATTTCCTCATAAACACTTCAAATAGTGATTTAGTCTGGTTCTGTTATTATTCTGAAGGATGTTATTTGTGAAGTGTTATTCCTATGACACAGTTTATTCTGCCATGGAAAACAGCAGTAAGGACAGCAAGTTATTTTAATGATATATTTAAACTGCCAAGATAATGATTAAGCATGAACAACAGCTTAACAATATGAAACTCCATTTGTGTGATTTCTAATACACAACTTATTACCTTATGCAAGTGACTGAAAAGCAAAATTGACCCTCCATAGCACTTGTGGGCCTCTTACTTTCATGACACAAGCTCACAACTACACAGAAAAGCCTTGGACATCTACCCTACCATTGAGGGTTACCAGTATCAGTTAGGTCCTCGGGGATGGTAGGAAAATAATTCTTGTCCCTTTCTCATACAGTGCTCCCCATAATGAATCATAGAATCATAGAATAGGCTGGGTTGGAAGGGACCTCAGAGATCATCGAGTCCAACCCTTGATCAATTACCGCCACAGTCACTAGACCATGGCACTGAGTGCCACATCAAGTCTCTTTTTAAATGTCTCCAGAGACGAAGAGTCCACCACCTCCCCAGGCAGCTCGTTCCAATGTCTGATCACCCTTTCTGTGAAAAATTTCTTTCTAATATCCAGTCTGAACTTCCCCCGGCACAATTTAAGACCATGCCCTGTTGTCTTACTGAGAGTTGCCTGGGAAAAGAGACCAACCCCCGCCTGGCTCCATCCTCCTTTCAGGTAGTTGTAGAGGGCAATGAGGTCTCCCCTGAGCCTCCTCTTCTCCAGGCTGAACAGCCCCAGCTCCCTCAGCCTCTCCTCATAGGATCTGTGTTCGAGTCCCTTCACCAGCTTGGTTGCCCTCCTCTGGACCTGTTCGAGGACCTCAATATCCTTCTTGAACTGAGGAGCCCAGAACTGAACACAGTACTCGAGGTGTGGCCTTACCAGGGCTGAGTATAGGGGCAGAATCACCTCCTTGGACCTGCTGGTGACGCTGTTTCTGATACAGGCCAGGATACCATTGGCCTTCTTGGCCACCTGGGCACACTGCTGGCTCATGTTCAGCTTCCTGTCTATCCAGACTCCCAGGTCCCTTTCTGCCTGGCTGCTCTCCAACCACTCTGTCCCCAGTCTGTAGCGCTGCATGGGGTTGCTGTGGCCAAAGTGCAGGACCCGGCACTTGGCCTTGTTGAAGCTCATCCCATTGGAGTCAGCCCATCTCTCCAGTCTGTCCAGGTCTCTCTGCAGAATCCTCCTGCCCTCCAGCTGATCAACACTTCTCCCCAGCTTGGTGTCATCAGCAAACTTGCTGATGATGGACTCAATCCCCGCATCCAAGTCATCGATGAAGATATTGAACAGGACTGGGCCCAGCACTGATCCCTGGGGGACACCGCTGGTGACCGGTCGCCAACTGGACGCAGCCCCATTCAGCACCACTCTCTGGGCCCGGCCCTCCAGCCAATTCTTAACCCAGTGCAGAGTACGCTTGTCCAAGCTGTGGGCAGCCAGCTTTCTCAGGAGGATGCTGTGGGAGACGGTGTCGAAAGCCTTGCTGAAGTCCAGATAGACCACATCCACAGCCTTCCCCTCATCCACCAGGCGGGTCACCTGATCATAAAAGGAGATCAGGTTGGTCAGACAGGACTTGCCCTTCCTAAACCCGTGCTGGCTGGGTCTGATCCCTTGTCCATCCTGCAGGTGCTGTGTGATTGCTCCCAGGATGATCTGTTCCATAACCCTGCCAGGCACCGAGGTCAGGCTGACAGGCCTGTAGTTTCCCGGGTCTTCCTTCCGGCCCTTCTTGTGGATTGGCGTGACATTCGCCAACTTCCAGTCATTTGGGATGTCCCCGGTGAGCCAGGACTTCTGGTAGATGATAGAGAGAGGCTTGGCGAGCTCTTCCGCCAGCTCTCTCATCACCCTTGGATGGAGTTCATCCGGTCCCATAGACTTGTGGGGATCCAAGCAGCCCAGTAGATCACTGACAGTTTCCTTCTGGATTGCAGGGGGGGTGTTTAGATTCTTGTCTCCTATAGGCTCCAGAAGCCAGCTGTCCTCAGGATAGCTCGTTTTACTGTTAAAAACTGAGGCAAAGAAGGCGTTAAATACCTCAGCCTTTTCTTCATCTCTGACAATTACATTCCCGTCCATGTCCATTAAAGAATGAATGTTTTCCTTGCCCCCCCTTTTGCCACTGATGTATCTGTAGAAGGACTTCTTGTTATCCTTCACAGAGGTGGCGAGATTTAGTTCAAGTTGTGCCTTTGTGTCTCTAATTTTTTTCCTACATAACTTAACTGTATTCCTGAATTCCTCTTGAGTAGATAGCCCTTTTTTCCATAACCGGTAGGCCCTCTTCTTAATCCTAATTTCCTTCAAAGTCTCTCTGTTGAGCCAGAGTGGTCGTCTTCCCCGCCGGCTCGCCTTTCGGCACACCGGGACAGCCTGTTCCTGAGCTTTCAAAACTTGCTCTTTGAAGAATGTCCATCCCTCCTGGACCCCTTTGTTTTCAAGGGCTGTTTCCCAGGGTATGCTCTGGACTAGTCTTCTGAACAGGCCAAAATCTGCCCTCCGGAAGTCTAATGTAGAGGTTTTATTGACAGCCCTCCTTGCATCCCTGATTATTGAGAACTCTATTATTTCGTGATCATTTAATGCTACCAAACCATCTAAATTCAGCAAAATGCCAGCCAAAAGCAGGTGAGCTTTCAGTGCTGAGCAGTTAAGCAAGAGAAGGCAATCCCCATTGGCACGTGAACATTTCTGGAAACTCATGAAAATAAGGACTTTACACACTGGAGGAACAGAGATTTGGAATAATCATTGCAAATGCAACAGCACAAAGCAGCAAGAGCAGACCTACTAATTTTGCTCATGATAGTTATTCTATAGTCACCAGCACCTTAGAACTACATTTAATCCACCCCTTCTCTGCAATTAAAGCATATTTAATTGGTTAGTTGTAGAAAAACTAAGGAAACCTAAATTCCAGACAAGGCATGGGTAAGGATCTGGAACCTGGAGTACTCTGCCCAGCCTTTGCTGGCCCACGGGTGATGTATCTGAGTTAGTAACACACTGCACAGGGAAAAGAGACGTAGGAAACTTTAAAGCAAACTTCGTAGCAAGGAACACAGTAAGAGAAGTGCCACACTGAGACAGCATTAGAAGATTCCCATCCCATTTAAAAAGAAGTATTTAGCTACGCAGATAATTCCAAGACTTCATTCAAAGACTTAGAATGCCAGAAGAGAAACCACACCAGCTCTCACTCTGTCCTTGGAATTCAACTTAAGTCTACATAATTAATCTGAGGAAGTTGCTGAGAAGGCAAAAAAACCCAGTACAGCAAAATTAAGAAATGGTGTTTGTGTGCAAAGGACCCTCTTCAACAGTAGTGACAGGAGATAAAAGACTCCCTCAATCAGAACCCTTCCTCTGTACCTCAGAGATCAGCCAGTTGAAAGTTAGATGTGTATAATCAACTCAGCATCCATCCATCCTTCTGAGAAAGTGCCCTGCTGCTGCATCACTCTACATTTGAATTTCATCTGCAGAAAGGTAGCCCACATCAAGACTGTTGTTCAAGAGCCTTGTAGAATCTCAAGTAGGAGTGAAGATGGCAATTCCTGCCATTGTTAGACTTACAAACATATTGCACATTAAGACAGCAAACTTTCTTGGAGGCTGAAGAATAACCACACAGCAATCCACATTCATTTCGCTTTTCTCCTAATCACAGGGCTGAGGATCCTTAACTAAAAACCTGAATGTTTGTTCTTGTAACAGCTGCTGAAATGTCAGCAGACCATTAGTTCAACACAACTGCATTTAAATTACATCCAAAGCCAAACTCTGAGTCAGTACCAGCTCAGGGACTTGTGCACCAGTCACAGAAGTGTCTATGCAGAGGACAGACACCCGAATTGAGATGGGATCTTTAGAAATGGACTGTATTGCTCTACCAAAATCTAGGTGGTAAAACGTCCCTGTCAGAGGAGGGGGAAAAAAAACTTAAAATAATCCACCTAACACTTATCTTCACTCCATTTTCTACCTTTCAACATTACCAGTAAAACTCATTTCTTGACTTAGCATACACATAACCCCACTGTAATGGCAGTAGACACTTGGTACTCCTTAATACCCGTCAGCATTAAAAGCTCCACCTGTTAATATCCTGCTTTTAGCCATCTCCCCTTTTCCCTTTGCTTGGCCAGTAACACAGGACAGCCAAGGGAGGCTGGGCATGTTACACATGCCCCGTTCCAGCGCAGAGCTGCCTCCTCTGCAGGCTGACAAGGGAGCAAAGGCCTCTCCCCACCCGCCAGCTGGGCCCAGCCACGCACAGGGCATCCCCTGGGGCACCAACACAACGCTGGCACCCAGGAGACTTCCCTGTTATTCTGGATTAGCTGCTTCTAAGAGGTACAGGCAGGTTAAGAGACTTTTGAGGCAAACTCAGCTGCAGATCTCAGCTCAGCTCTTCCTACAGCCCGATCACCAGTAGCCCACAGTCACGTAAAGTAGAGGGGGCACAGAAGGCGCGGGAGGGGCCAAGCCTGGCAGCGGGCTTGATCTTACACACGACACCACTCTCTTTGTACTCCGAGAAAG